>CAJNOQ010002164.1:0-25861 GCA_905250885.1 Didymodactylos carnosus | reverse complement strand
TCTATCCAGTGCTAAACAAAGTGTGTATTATTTTCTCGTTCTAACAGAAGTTGAGGCTAAAATTATACATTTAAAGAAATACATGCAGTACAGAACGAGAGAATAGAGCACAGCTTAAATCTATCAACCTACCCCCCCGGTATGTTTGGACAATTAATGGTCCATTTACGAGTATTTTTCAGTGATTTTATCGCCATTCGGTAATTGCTCAAGAATGATGTAAAAATCGCATAATAACTGAACAACTAGTTACACATAAATAATGTTAACTTAAAGTGATGTAAATGACCGTAAAATGGTCATTATGAAATGACCATTCTATGATCATGTTTTGCCCATTTTTTTCTACTAGATCATTAATGGCCAATTTTTATATGATTTTAGTAATGATCACAAAACGAGTCATAAATGAGATCATTTCTAGCTCATTTTTATACCATTAATTGCCCATCAACTGATCATTCTTATGCCATACCATTAACTGGCCATTAATGGCTCGTTAATGTCTCATTTTCATTCACCTGGGAAGCGTATAAACTCAGCTCCGTTTTTTACATGGTCGGAAACAGGAACACTCAGTACGTGTCTTGCAAAAAGAAAAGATATCGCTTTTCGTTCTTTTGGAAAAGAAAAGGTGCCACTTACCTTTTTCGTACGAAAGAAAATATATGCATTATATCTTTACTCTTTTTTGTTGTAAAGAAAAAGACCTTTTGTTAATAAAAAAAGAAGGTAAGTAAGAGAAAGTGCCAGCCCTACTTCACATAAAACCATCTTCTAAGAGTAAAGAAATATCAGTATTGGGCCACCATGGAAGAAATCAACGTGGATTGATAGTGAAAGTAAACAAAAGAAAAGAAAACCTATTACAGTAATTTCTGTAGTGACTGGTTGCTCTTTAGATTGTTCTTCACATGACATTTCGGCATATTCGACTACAATGTAATAGTTTTGTTCCTTGCGTTTATCTTCACGCAGCTTGTACTTGTATAACGAAGGGAAAGAAAACAAAAGGGTATCAGCAAGGAAAGTAATAGAACGGCATAACGTGTAGATGAAAGTGTGTGCTTAAGGTAGAAAACATATAAATGTCAACTATGACAGGAAAAGTGACTGGACTAAATAAATGAAACAGTAAAAATGAACTAAAGAAAATAACTTTATTAAATATTGTCGGAGAGAGAGAAAACAGCAGGATGGATGCAACTTTCTCTGACGAGGGAAGGTCCCCAAGTCTTACTCTCACTTTTCAATGGGACATATCCTAATTTGTAGAGATTTTTTGAATATATAGGCTTTCCTACCAAAAAATCATTTTTTTCTCATGCGGATCGCGAAAAATAGGAAAAAGAAAAAGAGCATCTCTAAAGAAAATATAAAAACTAAAAAAGATTACAACAACAAATTGTGGAACAGTAGGATTTATTTACGAAAAATCATCGGCATTTTATCGATAAGACATTACAAAAAAGAAAAATGAAACTTACCGCAATAAAAATCAAATTTTACAACTTTTTCAGTTTAATGGTTAATTTTGATGTCATGGCTATTTGTATGTAATAAAATAATCGGCATATGATTGTGCGTCATGATAAACAACAAAAATTGATTTGTCCGCATCAGTTGTTGTGTCGTAGCCAGCGGGTGGAATAGACGAACTGCCAACTGTCATATTTCCAACTAGCACACGTGCCAAAAACATTGTCCCTTCACCATTTAAATTGACTTTTGTATATTTATTTGAATATCGGGTAGTATGGCAAAGTAAACTCCCCATCCGTACTTAATCGCACACACATTCAACTTAATTAGACATCAAACATAACGCGTTTATTTTTCTTTTATTTGGATCTTATTTTCTTCTTTTTCTTATATTCATGCTCGTAGACATACATCTAACTGTACAATGTTATTTCTCTTTTAAAAAGAAAGAGGAAGCCTTCTGTTTTTATAAAATATTCATCTGTTATGTCGATATGGAATCACTGCAGATATATTCTCTGCCAATTTTATGGCTCAAATTCAAATTGCTTAGCGATCAATCCTTCCCAGTTTGATATTGCTTGGAAGCACATGTGTTTGTACTATATACTAAAGTAATCGGTTTTCTAGAAAAAGGTTCCTTTCACTTTTTAAGACATAACCTTATCAATATCACAGTATTAAGTTCGCAAAATATGAGAGTCGAGTTTCCAGTTTAGCTTTAGTTAGTTCATGGAAAATGCAGAAACTCGGACATACGACTCGAATGAATAACCATGTACAACGGTAACATAGCAGTGACGGTAGTGCGATAAAACTATGAACATTAGACGAAAATAGAAAACGTTAGTCTTTCTTTTTAAAAGAGAAATAACGTAGTACAGTTAGATATCTACGAGCATGAATATAAGAAACAAAAGAAAAGAAAGATAAACGCGTTATGTTTGATTTCTGATTGAGTTGAATGTACCTGCAATACTACAAAAACCTAAAGCTCAGCAGTTTAAAAATTTTTTTCGTGCAGTTCTCTATTCAGTGTTAAAAAGTTTGGATCATTTAAATTGGCTTTTGCATATTTATTTGAATATAGGGCACTTATGGCAAAGTAAACTCCCCATCCGTATCGACTTCCTACAATAGCAAACATAGAAATACGTTCAGAGCAGGGCTGGGCGAGTCCAAGTCATGACTCGGATTCGAGTTGACTAGAGTCACATTTGTTTGAAGACTCTGGCTTGTCTCTGACTCCAAAAGTGGGTGACGTTTACTCGACTGTTTGACTCGAAACATTTTTATTTGCTCTGATAAAAAAATTACAATTTATAAGATTATCCAGCTCGAGCCTTATCCAGCCTAGTGGCTCCGCCGCCTATGGCTATAACCAGTTAAGTTTCATGCACTTTTTCACTGGAATTTATCAAATTTTCTTTTGGTTTTCGAAATGCATCGATACAAATTTTGGTATTATGTCTTTCAACCGACAGATTTTAAGAAACTGAATATCCTGCCGTGTATTTTCCATTCTTAAGTATAATTTTCTAACTGAACAAAAATTAATAATTGTATTACACCCATCTTGCTGCTTTAAGAACAAGTCAAAATCTTTGTACGAGGGTACCGACTTTCGAGTCGAGTTTTTTTGTGATAATAATTGCAGCTGATAATAATTATAGTGTATTTTTATAGTGTTTATAGTGTTATAAAAATACAGGACATGTGATGAAGAATTCGGATTTTCAAATTATACTCTCAGAAAAACATAAATATCGATTACTAGTTAAAGAATCACTCTTAATTAGATCGGAAACGCCAGTTCTAAATGGAACAGATTGATCAGTTCCTCTTTATGTAAACAATATGCTGCACATCGTGACGAATTTAATCAACGTCACAGTATTCAAAATCAGAGTAATGAAAAATTATTGTTTCATGATTGTCTTAAGTCTTCTGCTGATAAGATTGTTCAAAAATGTTTTAATCGATTGTTTGCTGGATGTAATGGCAAGTGTGAGTTTTAAATAGAAAATACACGATTTATGAGACATATTGTGAATTAGTAAATTTATTTTAAGCATTTTTTATCAAACACAGCGCATAATGGATGTCACTATTTCCATCCTTTTTAATGCATTGCAAGTACTACAATAAAATATTTTCTTATTTCGAAAACTAAAATAAAATTTGGGAAGGATTGGTCGCTAAGCAATTTGAATTTGAGCCATAAAATTGGCAGAGGATATATCTGCAGTGATTCCTATGTCGACATAACAGATGAATATTTTATAAAAACAGAAGGCTTCCTCTTTCTTTTTAAAAGAGAAATAACACTGTACAGTTAGATGTCTACGAGCATGAGTATAAGAAACAGAAGAAAATAAGATCAAAATAATGGAAATGATAAAGACATAATAAATGTTGCGGTATCATTAGATGGAACTTGGAAAAGGCGTAGTCATATGTTCCAAAATTGAATTCTTTTTCTTGTTTATATTGATACCGGTAATTGCATCGACTGCGAAGTACTGAGCACTTGTTGCGAAAAGCTGTGTAAAGAAACAAAAACACAGAAAAGAGCTAAGTGTCAAGTTCATGACAACGAGCCGAAAAACTAAAAAGAACACGAAGGCAAAGCGAGCAAATGTGCTAAACAAGAAAAAATTAGAGTCCAGAGCGGAAAACCTGTAAAAAATCAACAGAAGAAGCGCGCACCTTCAAAAGTCAATGAGAAGCAAAAGGTATCTGAGTTGCTGTCCGTTTGTTTGTGTATTATTTATTGTTTACTCCTTTGCTCTTCTCGTCTCCTTCTATATAACTTGAACTTGTGGTCTAACGGCTGAGGGACGCCGCTGCTACGACCTTAGGTGTTTTCTTTGGGTACTTTTACCTTGCTCTAAATACATTGCAAAAGAATTGTAATCATTAATTATTCATTCTAAATAAAAATTGTGCTTGTAATCTTCTAAATGCACTTAGCCTACATTAGTAATTTGAATAAGGAGGCTTCTGCATAAGATAAGTTCATTTAGAGGATTACAAGCTCAATTTTATTTTGAATGGATAATTATTGATTACACTTCTTTTGCAATGTAATTAAGGCAAGGTAAAACTGCCCCAAAAAAACGTTTCAGAGTGCTGGAGGCTTTTCAGTTTTCAATTTTGCTTAAGAAAAAAGTCACACTTATTGTATGCAAGATATGAAGTTTTCTCTACTTCCGATTTCTCTCGCCAAAACAGACCATGGCTCTATAGCTCTCACCTGCAGCATAAGACAAATATACGTTACTCCCGGGTTGCGCACAGGAAATGTGAAAAAAATGTTTTCTCAATGTATGGGTCAAGCTTTTGAGAATTATTCAAAGACTTTTTTCTTGAATTCTCTTTCGGAAAAACAACTCTTTTGCTCCACATTTAAACTTCAGAGTGGCAGTACATGTTCGAAAAAAATCGCACGTTTATTCTCCAATTTACAGAGAGCATGTGGATCTAATCCTGCTAATAATGAGATTCGGACAGCTCAATGTCCTTCTGTTACACCTACTACATCAGTACAAACTCCCGATAAATAAGTTGCAAATGAATAAGCTCCCTCAGATTGTCATGGGCTTAATCGATTATTTCCATTTCTTCTCTTTCTTCTCACCGCCACTGATACAATTAGATAAAATAAAAATTAGGACTATCTACGTTCGAATTTCGACAACGATACATTAGCTACTGTTTACAGGCAATCTAATTTATTTTTCTCTGCTAGTCCCGATTATTAACCTTGAATACCGATTAAAAGAACTTAATTCTCTAGAAAAGCCGTTGAGCTTCTATAGGCCAATCGAATAACGTATCGACAGTGCCGCTAAGAAATTTTTATTCGAGTAATTCTTAAAGTTTTTTAACGAAACTTTCATTTTTCGAGACGACACTATAGAAGCCATCCGCTTGATTCTTCTCCATATAAAATGCATATTCTATTTTAACTAAACTGGAAAAACGAATCAACACTAGATCAACATTCTTATCTTCAACTCATAAACTTGCTTCATGGTTATCAACCACTTCACATAACACTTCAAGAATTTGTAAGGTTACTTAGAAATCTGTACTTGGACTACAGCTTATTAACTTATTTTTGCATTTGCAGACGTGTACCAACTCATCCCAACCTATATCGTCGGATAGAACAAATTCGCAAAGAAGAAGATTTCGCACAGTGCCGTGATATATTAGAATCCAACACTGGATCACCGTCTAAAAAGCGTCGGAAAGGAAACGAAGAGAACGATATTGCCCTATGTTTGGCAAAAAGCTTTAACCATTGGAGCAATTGATATAAAAAAACATCTAGAACACGTAAGGAAAACTGCCTATCGGTTCATACATAACGTTGGTGGAAAAGACGCGGAGTAGTACATATTGTTGTACTATATATTTATCTTTCTAATATATACATTTTTTTGTTAATTACTTGTTTGCAAAATGGGAAAATTTTTGATAAAATGTTTGCTTGCAAAACGGGAAATGCTTAAACTACGGAAATACGAAATTGCTTGCAAAATGGAAAATGTAGACGGTGTGAAAACAGTAATTTGCTTGCAAAATGGGAAGCAACCCTTGTTTCTTATCCTTTATTCTTCTTCATCAATGGATATTTTGCCTTGTCGTTGTTTGTCATATGCTTTCAATTTTATTTTTTCGTGACAAAACCTTTTTTGAAGAAAACTGAAGGAAAGAATACGGAAAAAACCCCAGCTATTTATGTTTAAAACTTGTTGTGGTGATTCCCCTGGGGATCTCCCAACATACAGATGAAAATGTTGATTCAATGAGTTTGTTAGTTAATTCAATTTTGAAAGTCGAAACAAACGAATTACTCAAATATCATACGACGACACACGATAAGATTACTAGTGAAATACTACAACACAGAGCTCCCTTACTTTATCAATTACAAAAGGATGTCATTGTTCAATCGATTCAATTTTTATCGAACCCATCATTATTATTCTATGATTATGGTGACGAATCAACAGTGATCGATAAGCAATCAATGATCAAACAACCGAATTTTAATTTCATTCTTAAATTAGTCAATCTATTCGTCAAATTGCTGACCGATAAATCCACAATAAAACAAAACGAAATCGATTTTCTTGTTCCACTCTTGTTTCCGGTACCGTTAATCAACCTACTATTTGATCTATTTCTCTTAAGTCCAATGCATCAATCGAAAATAGTCATTCTTCACTTATTTTCTGGGTATGTGAAAACATTGTCTTTCACGGAAGACAAATGTGCACGTTTTTTTGTTCAAAATTCTCGGAGTTTCTCACGGAGGAAAATAAAGAGCACAGCGCAGACCATTTGTGAGATCGAATCTTTGAGCTTTTAACTGCCTGTGATTGTCGCAAAATTGCATTTTTAACGTGGAACGATCTAAAAGCGTCGTGCAGCACCCCGGTCCTGTAATGTCAGTTACCTTGCCGAAAATCACCCAATAGAGCTCAAAGACGTCTCATTCGAAAGATAATTGGCCATTCTATTTTATAAAATTGTTGAAAAAGAGTTTCGAAAAATTGGGTTTCTGCAGATCTCCTAGAAAGCGACTTGACCAAACGCCACGGAATGACACTTTTTCTTCTTTCAATCTAGTTTTCTTTGTAACGGTGACAGCTGGGAAGTTCAAACTTTCTGCACATATCGGGGTCATCAAGCTCTACAACATCCTAAAGTTTTACTTTACTTCGTGGTATGGATAATTTTTTATAGAAAAAATATCGGCCGTCATGGAATGCTGCTTTCGGTGCTGTATAAAGATGTTCAAAACTCAGCTCATCCTTACAGTTTGAAGAAATGTGATCTATAGAAAAATTATAGCCTAGACTTTGGGTTGTCTATGGAAAAAAATAGAATTTCAAATCTATGTTTCGTTTTCGAAATATAGACGAAATACTATCGTCACGGAATGACATTTTCGTCACGGAATGACATTATTTTTCCATGCTTCGAATGACCGAGTTTCTGTTCTGCGTCTTAAACACAGTTAACTTGAAAACTTGACATCAATGTGTTCGACAGCTTATTTCATTCAGTACTGATTATTCTATATACATGCTTTTTATTCTAACAACAAAAATAATGTTTTTTTTCACAATAGATAAGTCAAAAAAAGTTGAAAACGTTGAAAACGTTGAAAACGTTGAAAGCGTTGAAAACGTTGAAAGCGTTGAAAACGTTGAAAGCGTTGAAAACGTTGAAAGCGTTGAAAACGTTGAAAGCGTTGAAAACGNGTTGAAAACGTTGAAAGCGTTGAAAACGTTGAAAGCGTTGAAAACGTTGAAAGCGTTGAAAACGTTGAAAGCGTTGAAAACGTTGAAAGCGTTGAAAACGTTGAAAGCGTTGAAAACGTTGAAAGCGTTGAAAACGTTGAAAGCGTTGAAAGCGTTGAATGAAATAAATAAGAATTTCAACAACTACAGCCATCAGATTTTCAGTTATAAAGCAACCGAAAGAAGTCTATACATTAGCGCATAATTTTCACTGCAAACTAAATCAATCATAAATTCTTTTGGGCAAAAAAATGGCAAAAGCATTTCTTTTACAAAAGAGTTCGGTTATGACTTTGTCATTTCGTGACGGTCTGTTTTCAATAAAGGAAACACTTCGCTCATAAACTAATTATTACATTAGATAGACCATCAAAAATTAGCATTAGGTCAGACATTTTCTTTTACACGGCTCTAGAAGCCAAGAAAAATTAAACCTCAACAGTTATTTCATCACGGAATGATACATGCAGTGACCATATTTGATTTCTTCTCTACATAAAGATAGCACGAGAAAAATAAAGCCAAATATAGTTCAAAATATACGTTAACATTGTTACTTTTGATATACGTAAAAAGAAAACAAATATAATAACAACAGAATCATACGTAAGTATTTGAACACATGTGTGTCTATAGTGACAGATTTTGCTCAGAGACACCCATTACTTTCTGCTATAGTATCTCATTAAAGAAACGCAACACAAAAATTCTAACCAGCGTTCAATAGGTAGTCAAGCATGCTCTAAAAATTGGCGGTTTTACTTTTGTCAGATTTTGTATGTCGACTGTGACATAAAAGGAAACCGTTACGTGGTCAGGCCGAAAACTGATTTTCGAGCTGGTTTTGATCTCACGAAGTTGCCAAAGGTGCTATTTAAAACTTTTACCAGACAAAATTTGACGAAAATCTGACATGTAGTTGTCGAGAAAATCGGGCTCAAAGTCAATGTTGTTTGCCACCGATCCCCGTTGCTAGTTGTAACCCTTGAAAATTAGTTCTTATAGACAACTTTCCGAGCTTTGTCGAATGGCTGTCTCAGGTTTTTACGAAAACCTTTCTTTAGATCATTAGTGAGCGTTCCCCAGTGAATTTTTTTGGCAAAACTGACTTTTGTGAGCCTGCCCCCGCCACTTTCGGCACAACTTTTTTAAAAACTCGAGATGTAGACCTTATCTAACTCAACACAGGCTATAATCTAAGCACAATGGAACTCTGCCAGGTTGAAGTCGCTGTAAATCTGGGCGGACCTACGTGGAAACACCCACGAATAATCTAACAGAAGATCTCGTTTCTTTTCAGCTTAATGTAAACAAGCAACAATTTCAATTTAAGCAGACATATTCAACATTTCCTGTTCCATTTATTCGTTGAATTGCCCCCAAATCCAACATCGATGAATAGTCGAATGATGAAAACATTTCAAATAGCCCTCATGGACTCAGTGTTTCTGCTATTGGAGAGACAAAAATATCAACAAATTACGACAAATATAACAACCCATTCAAATGAACAACAAAACCAATTATTGGAATTCGATTTTTCTCAATTTTCTCGAAGTTTCCATGATCTACTGACGGTTATCGATGTTATCAATGCTTTGATCGATAAAACTAAAAAAAAATCGAACAGTCATTTCGATACATATGCTGATTTACAGCTGATTATGAATAGTAGTCCGCTCATGAGTCCTTCATTCATTGAGTTCATCAATAGTCTACCGACCGAATCCATACCAAATCCAGCATACTACAAAACCTATCCATCCTTATGGCACATTCCAGCCATTTGTATCCAAACTCGTGCAAAACTTCTCTATCATTTCAGTATGTTTGTGGCAAAACTTGTATCAATTGTCGATTTCAGTCTATTCCCAGGACAGAGTATTCTGATAGATAAAATTCGAACAGCCAGAGCATACATGTTATACGCAACGAAATTTCAATTGTTTAGCACAACCCTAGCCGTTACCACAGAATCCGATGATATGCCCACAGTCAATTTTGATACAGTTAGAGCAAGTGCTATCGTCGATCATGGCTTACATACTATGTTCAGTCAAGCTTACGAGCAGTTGCATAACGATACCCATTTAACGTTTCGAAAACAGAACGATCGCCTATGGAGCGCACAATATCTTGCAATCCATAGTACTGATCAAGGTGGACCCTATCGTGATTCTATATCGCGTATTTGTTCTGATATATGTAGTACACAATTACCATTGTTCATTCTGTGTCCAAATGGACGGACAAACAGTGATTTGACTCGTGATCGTTGGATTCCGAATGTATTTCCGCTCAATAAACCGATTCTAAATCGAGTGAAAAAACAATATCGATTGGACAATTGATGGGCATGGCGATACGAAAGAAACATTATTTAGATTTGAAATTTCTCGTTTCACTATGGAAACAACTAGTCAGAGAACAAGTGACGATCGAAGATGTTGCGGCCATTGATATGCAAAGTTTCACAATGATCAATGAAACGGAGAACACTATAAAACAAAGCAACCAGTCAATGCATATTGACAGTGACATCAATGATTTGTTCAGTAGTAACCTGGATGAACTTCGATTTGAAGTTATCAGTTCAGCTGGACAAACTTATGAACTCGTTCCGGATGGTACGAAAATTTCGATTACATGCTGACATCTCGCATAATGACTGTCACTAAAAAGCCAGTATCTACAAAAGTAATGAAAAACTCATGTAACTGATTGATAATTGTTAGGGATTATTTTCACAATTAAACGAGTATGTACGATGTCAGAGATCGGAATAACACTCTCTGTTGTCTATACATACCAGTTTCTTTCACAAATTGTTTCTTAACTCCTATTTTTCAGGATGAACATCGACTAGTTTTCTTAAAAGAAAAAGATGTAAGGCGCCCGTAATACGAAGTTTCAGTAACTGTTTCTTTTTTATATATTTATATGTGGTGGGATAGAGGACACCGAGCTGAGTAAGAAAATGTTAGTTTTAATTTTTATAAAAGTTTTCTGAGGGTGAAAATTTTGAAAAGTTCTGAAGGACCGATTTTGCTCAAAATCATTACAGTTTCAAAAAATTCAAATTTTGCATTTTTGTCTATTTTCAAGTTTTGAAACCCACTTTTTTCAATTCAGCATTGAAAACTGAGTATACAGAAAAGATTTGATTGATCTCAAAGCTAAAAGCTGATTTAGCCTGCTTCACTTGAACTGACCCTCCAAAACGACAGTAGGTCATTTTAAAAACCTATCTAGTTTTTTGTGTGAATATATTTTGCCATTTCTCTTATATCATTCAAACCGCCAAACTGTCAGCTCTAACAAGACGTTTCGCTTTCTTTTAATTTTGTTTCATCACTAGGAAAATTCATTTTTTCGAGATCACTAGCGAAAAAAATCAGACTTCTGCTCGTAATTCTCATTTTTCTTCACCAGAACTCATTTTTTTATGCAATAAAAATATCATATTCAGAATCAGCCTCAAAAAAGGAGTCGAATGACGTATCCTTTCATCCTAACCGATAACTTTCATTTTCTTTTAATTTATATTTCACACCGAAAAATTACGGAGATTTTCATCAAAAAATAAAAGATTTTAGATGTCATAGCTTCAAAATAAAACAAAAACAAAGGTTTTATGATGAATCACTAGGAGGAGACACAATTTTCCTGCTCCAAAATCATATTCGAACCAATGACATCATCACCACTTCATTAATCGTAATCTTCAAAAACAAGTCGCAAAAATCTCGATCGAAAACTTCGAAAAAAATGAAAGTTGTCCAAAAATCATGAAACACACATCAATCAATTCAGTTTTTGATGCTGATTCCAAATAAGACATTGGTTTCGCAAAAACCGAAAACGGAAGTTGGACGGTGAACTGCAAAATACAACTGAATTTCCTTGTTTCTAAAAATTATTTTTTTTTTATTATTTTAAAATTTAGAGAGTAGAAATAGAGAAAGAAAAACCCGTGCTCATATAATTATGATGTACTTGGTCAACGAACCCTCTTCTTATAAAACCGATAGTCTTTATATCCGTTACAATCTCCTTTCAGTATATTCTTTTACGAACTCCCTGTCAATGTAATTCCATTCCTCCGATCTTCTCTGTAAAAAGTACCCTTAGACTAGCATTACAAACACCCGACCTTGCTCATTACGATCTCCGGTCGCTACATCAGCTATAGCAAGCAGCATTCTATTCCGAACATCCAGTCAAACCATTCCAATTTCCCTGCTTTTCCATTACGATGTCCTGTACAAAAATGTTTACGAATTATCACCATAAATCTCTTAAGGACAAAAATTAATTTTCGACACCCGGATACATGTCCGGAGTTCGAAATGGCTTAAGACGAATACTAGATCACCCGACGACACATCTGAAGGATGACTTCTCTGATGTTGCGGTTACTGAAAAATTTTGATTTTACAATCATACTGTTGATGCGAAATTGTTTCTTGGTTTCGAATAAAGTCTGTCAGGTGTATTCGACTGAAAGCGCTCGAAAGTGACGAAATCATTGAATATGATGACCGGATGTGATTGTGAAGAAATTTATACCAATTGGAGCGGTTAAGTCAGTGAGCCAATTTCAAGTCTTATGCGGACTTCACCTTTGATACCTGTACTCTAGCTAATAAAAAGACTTTTATAGAAAACTGTACTTAATTTCCTGGAAAGAACTACAAAACATAGTAGTACGCAATTATCACCATTAGAAAAGGTACCAAACGTCATAGTATATCAGCTAATTGATGTATATGCTCAACAGAGCAGATTAAAAAGTTTAAACGGCTCACGACAAGCAGCCTAGGAGAGGAATATTCCAGCTGATGTAAGAAGTACCAAAAAGTAGATCTTTCTGCTGAAGATCTACCAAGAGGCGAATAAATCAGTGACATCAATCGTATCCTTCCAGAATAAGAAGCCGCGAACATGAAGCCGCTTGAGCCGGATCTTTCTCGCCGACTCGAGTAAACTTAGGGTCAGTACTGAGTGTCGTCAGTCGCACTGTTATCCAAATGAATGATCAATGCTCCAAGTTGATGCAAAGCCGGCAGATGAGTCAGAATGAGTGGCATGTCCGTCTTGCGTATCTTGCGTAAGCACTTCTATTCAGTCAAGGGCAACGCAGAGCGAAGCAGCGAGCATTACTTGTTTGAATTTGCTGAAAACAGAAGAGGAAATACTCCACCTCTAATCGCAGACTCTCGCTTACTGGGAAGATCATAACCTGATTTTCACATAATCCGTTTTATTTCGACTTTTAGTGCCATAAGAAAACTGTTCTCTCTAAGTTTATGTTTAATTTTGTTTTGCAATAATCAATATTATTCAGCTTTCATAATCGAAAATTCGACATTGTCTAAAAGTTATCTTCAACAGTTGCATTAAAATTGTTGTCTTTTACGCATCCAACTTTTAACTGAACACTGCGAACTTCAAAATGAACCTTGTTTGATATTGTTAGAAGTTCCATTTGTGTTCCAACGAATATTGCTAAACAAAACAAAAAGTAAAGAAAGAAAACAAAAAGGAAAGAAGTTTTCGCTATATTTTACTTCGAAAAACGGGAGAATATCGTAAACCATTAAAATCTGTGAAAATCAGCTCAATGATACCGTATTGATTGCCCATACAGTGAAAATGGACCGATGCGTTATAGCGAGCAATGCCAGCAGAGATTAATAAGGTAAAATTTTCTAGAGAAATATATTGGGAGGCAGATACAGAGTGGATTAAATTATAAAACGGTTTCACTCGAAAATAACATTTGCCGAATTTTTCTGTTGAATTCTGGTTGTTGTACGCAATTAAGCTTATTATTCCAGGAGTCGAGACATTCCAGCTGGTCAAATTTGTACTGCCTTCTGCCGTACACTAAAAAGTAAAATATTGTCAAGCAAGAACAACAACTATTTGGCCGATTTCTACACGATTCGTCAAGCATAATACAAAAAATCGTTGGAAGCTTGCATAGATCCGAAAAAATTCGCCGTTTTATGTATACTTGAGATTCTGAGTTTGATATGGAGGCACCTCAGTCGTTTCAGATAAACTTCGTGACTGCATCATAGATGCTGCTGTCTGAGGTACATAATTTTCTCAGTAACGACTAAGGATCCCCGTAGCAAACTTTTAATGCGAATAGGGAAACACAGAGAATTTCGTTTTGGAATTTATTCGAGCTTTCTACAATTTCGGACGTATGAATCGGCATTTATTGTTTCATTTAAAACTCCACGAGGAATAAAGAGAGCCAACGTACCAGTCTAACTGGATTCAGCTCGACTTCTGGGCAAAGTGTGAAAGTGTCCGATGATAATTTAGAACATCGAAATTTTTTATGAATCCATCTGGTCATGCTCTCATTATTATCTTGTACAAAAATACTTCATTCGAATCCTTTGTTACCGACCTGGTGCCATTTCTCAGGGGCACAAAGTTGACCAAAACATTAAAACATCAAGGAGATACAATCTTTTTTAACTGCGCAGATAGCATAGCATGAAACTTCATTTTTTCTATCACATGACCATTAGACTTTCGAGTCATGCAGGCTACAAAATTTAGACATCTTAAAGAAAGCATAAAATCTCACTTTACTAACATTTACATCGACGGTGTCAAGAAGAAGAAGCAGAAGAAAGAAAGAAGCAAGATTTCAAATATTTTCTAAAGAAGAACGAACTAGCTGGCATGAATGCTGCTAGAGCAGAACTGCTTTGTTTTGTATTACTAGCGGTTTAGGTGATTTGAAATTTGTTTTCACATTAAAGGACAGGAGACGGTTTCTGCATTAAAATGGCCCTATATATTTTTGAGCAGATAACAACTGAAACTAATCAGGAATCTTTCTTTATTTTTTAATATTTCTGCGCCTTAAAAGTTCGTTTTTCTCAATAGAATCTTATACACAATCCCGACTTCCTCTTTCCTACCTACTCCATCTCTGTTGAGAACCATCTTGACATAATTAATTTGCGGTGTCAAAGAAAGCAGAAATCTGTGCTTACGTTTTGCTCGGCATCACCGTTGATAATCAAATTTTGCATTTGAATAGGCCCCCATGTTCCATTCGGTAAGACGGAATTTTGTAGCATCGAGCTTGCCAATTGCGTATTCGATATGATTGCTCCTGTCAAGTTTGCGCCTGTAAAATCAGCACTTCCTTTCCTCCATAAGGCACCAGTAAAATCGCACCCGACCAACGATGCTCCAATGAAATTCATTTCAAAAAATGTTGCTCTGCTGAAATTCGTTTGATTTAACAAAGCGAATTTGAAAGATGTCCGCAATAGACGTGCTTGGAAGAAAACTGCCTTGTACATTGTCGAAGTAGAAAAATTCGAACTGTCAATGTAGCATTCAATAAATGATGCGTTCGATAAATAAACACGATGCAAGTAGAGATACTTAAATGAACAGCTAGCTTCAATCGTTTCTTTAAAATAGATCCCGTTGAAATCGAAACCCCTTACTCTTAACAAAGACGAAATTGACGTGTTTGGAGGACAATAAATCAAGTCACTTTCATAAAGAAACAATAGCAAATTTCTTTTTTGCTCTGGATCGAGTTGTCGAAGGCTGGTCAATGTTTTCGTGCGAATATGGACCAAACTTCTTGTTTGATTTTCTAACATTAACAGTTTCGAGACATCATCAATGTAGGTGGCAAATACGCTTTCTTTACGTAAATTATTCGCTTGATTTTCTGATTGTTGTCTTAATAGGAGCGCATCTTGTTTGTCTCGTTCACCCTGTTCAACAGACAGTTTTTGCTGTAGAATTGTAGTGACGACGGTGAAGATGCCAATCATAAACGGAATCGATGCGGACAAGAATAACTTAAGCCACTCACGACGCTTCGGGTCTGTTGTCATTTCACCACTATTGTAAATGCTCTTTTGTCATACGACTAGATCCTGTAGAACGTCATCGAGACATTGTTCTTCAAGTCGCCTGCGCGATGAAATTCTCAGTTGCCTTCGATGCAAAGATTTAATCGACTAGCATAATGTTGTTCTTACATGATCTATTTTATATCTCTCTCTGTTTAGTATACCTGAATGACGTAGAAGAAAAATCTGATGGAGTAGAATACGTGACCATTTGTCAGGCTTCTTTTATTGAATCATGCGCAGTAAAGGTAACAAAGAAATCGATAAATCGACATGTAGTTATGAAGAAAAAAACGAGAATGATCTACAGTAATACCTCTATTTAGCAGTGGAATTTCCAAAAGTGTTCACTAAATAGAGTTTAATATAAACCTTTTATTTGAAGAAGAAAAAGAAAAAGAAAAAGAAAACGACTGAACAAAATCGTAATCCGGGATTGCATTATAAAACTCAATATACCATCTTTGCACGGGAAAAAGTAACAAAGACAAAGGCAACCCTATAAATGAGGAAATTTTGCACCAGACAACATCGAATAGAGATAGAATTCTGTGCGTGAATGATTTTTTGTTTTCACAACAGACAATGGCAGCTGCAAAAAAATATATAAGACAGCATCACCCGGATAGTTTAATAAGAAAGAATGGGTGTACACAGTCTAACCGAATCTTTCTGTGTTTGCAGTGTAGTTACACTACACACTGCATCATAGACAAGTTTAAATTTACTTTTATCTTCAAAGTTTGATCGTAATAAAAGCACGTTTAAGTCAATTTTAGCGTCTACTTTCTTCAAAGTAGTGACAAGGGTCAATCTAACCTGATCATATGCTGCACACTGAAACAAAAAAAAAGTGCTTTGAATCTTCAACCCTTCCAGAAGAACATTGCTGGCAGATGTTATCATCCACAAGTTTATGTATCTTTAAATGTTACCGCAACGCTGAGAAATATATTCTTAGTCTACTATAAATTGCTTCTATTTTTCTGCTCCCTAAGATCAAACAGATAAATTCTTAGTTTTCCCCGAAACTTCGTAGGCTGCATCCTAACGCAAGGCTATACAGTCGAGAGAAACGGCAGTCGGGAAAAATGAATTATTAAAGAAGTTTCTTTTATCTGTGAAATCATAAAGCCGATTAGTGTTGTTAGATCTCAAACCATAATGAGTATTAGGAACCGTGTAGCTCAAAATCTGCTGATTTACGCAATTAAAGTCCACAAGGATCTTATAGAAAATACACATTCTATTTATAGACAATGATTAGTGGAATGTGACGAAGTTGTTTTTTCTTTGAACATCACTCTATCTGGTAAAATAGCACCCGACCAACGATGCTCCAATGAAATTCATTTCAAAAAATGTTGCTCTGCTGAAATTCGTTTGATTTAACAAAGCGAATTTGAAAGATGTCCGCAATAGACGTGCTTGGAAGAAAACTGCCTTGTACATTGTCGAAGTAGAAAAATTCGAACTGTCAATGTAGCATTCAATAAATGATGCGTTCGATAAATAAACACGATGCAAGTAGAGATACTTAAATGAACAGCTAGCTTCAATCGTTTCTTTAAAATAGATCCCGTTGAAATCGAAACCCCTTACTCTTAACAAAGACGGAATTGAAGTGTTTGGACCGGCTGAATTGACCGATATATGAAACATTCTTATGCAGATAGAACAGAAAGCTAGAAGCCTCCCTAAGTACCAAAAATTCCGAAAATTTTTATCTTTGAAATAACTATTGATATAATTATTTCCTCGACTCGAAACACGTATTGTTGGATGGGCCTTGATGAGTACTGTCTACACATATGATATGATGGTGAAGGGAGGAAAACAAATAAACCCGCGGTATCCTTTACAAATCGTTACGGTCAAAATTTAGATAAATATCTTAGCTTCACAATAAAAGAAAAATGAAGGTTTTACGATGAATTATCTAGGAGACACAACTTTGCTGCGCCAAAATCATATTCGGAGCAATGACGTCATCACTTCATTAATCGTAACCTCCAAAAACATTGAATATTTGGCAAATTGAGATGGATTCTGAAAGAGGACAGTTTGGGATACTCAACCATATGCTTACTTCAGTTTCGAAGATTTCGAAGAAAAATCGAATTCTTGAGGAAGGCTCCTTAAAAGAACTGCATAAAACCTGAATTGTTCCATCCCTATTTGTCCGCCGCTGTTCGATTTTGGGAACAAGCTGTTAGACGCTTTTGCTATCCAAATCGTAATGAATGTTGATGTGTAATAGAACTGTTATTCCGAATTGCATCACTTCTTAGTATGAGATCCCAAATAATATTTTTGTACACTATCTTTGATGCAGATGTATTTCCAGATTAAACTTAAAATTAATACATACTTCTTATATTCTACTGCTATTTAGATATGCGTTGTAGTTCGACAATATATACTGTATAATTAAGTGTTCTTCTCTAATATTATAAAAACAAAATAGTTGGTAAATGCCAGATCTTAGTGCCTACTTAACATTAGGTGTGTGATATGCAGCAACAACAAGTTTTCTTCCACGAAAATTTTACTATTAAAAACTTTTATTAAAAATTAAGAAAATATTTGTTTCCGCATTTAGTCGTAAAAATAGTTCTTGATGAAGTACTTTCGGAAATTTCGAAAGTATGAAATGTTCCATTTTCATCTGTAATAGGGCAACATCTTATGAACATTGATGGGTGGGGCCAATTTCTAGTATATGAGTGACCTTAATAGGTGAGTTTCTCTTTTGCCATAATCTGAAAATAAGTACTGTAGAGAATAATAACTTCTTTCTCTGTTTCTGAATTTAGAATTAAAATAGTACATGAGTTAATTGCGTACCCTAGTGAATATAATTGAGCCAAGTACTTGGGTTAAGTAATGAGGACAGTACTTATGGACTTCCCCAAGTAAGTTTACTTGAAAAAGTTCAGTCAAATACTTGCTCCATTTTATTTTTATTTTGTATTTTACACATCTTAAGGAGCTATACTCTACTTTTGTAGAGCAAATACATGCACAGCTATTAAGTTTATTCAACCCAGTAGAAATATTTAAGTTTATATACCAGTAATGAACGTAAAAGGAAAGCCTGGCTGATTTGTCCAAGTACTTCGCTGAAGCAAGTCAAGTAACAACGCTTGACAAGTTCTTGCTCAAGTATTTGCCAAGTACTTAAGTTGTCAAATACCTCCCAAGTGCTCATCACGTACATTCACCAGCGTAGCCATTGTACTTCTAAACTACATTCAAGTAAATTGTACCGCTGATAGTTCCCGCAGTCTTTACATGAGTCTTTTTCAAGCCAAAATTCCCAAAGTATAGAAGTTGATGTATTATTGTACAGCAGAAAGTAGAGACATGTAAAAAATTAAATACCAAATACATATGATATAATTCTAACAAAAACCAGGATAATTGTTCAAACAGGATATGTAACGTGATGCATAAAATATTACATGCTGACATTTCGCATAATGACTGTCACTAAAAAGCCAGTATCTACAAAAGTAATGAAAAACTCATGTAACTGATTGATAATTGTTAGGGATTATTTTCAAATTGATTGATTTCAAGATTGATTTCAAAGCTAAAAACTGATTTAGCCTGCTTCACTTGAACTGACCCTCCAAAACGACAGTAGGTCATTAGACCGCTATATAATCTATCTAATAATATGTTTGCTGTATATTTCTAGTATTTTTTAAAAAAATGGGACATGCATTAACGAAGATAGAAGCAAAACAATAGAGAGGACCACATGGGATCGATGAGTATAACTGATAATCAGTATGACGACCACTGACTTCTTTTTATAGCACGAAGTCGTGACGGATACGAACATTAAAGACTTTCAAAAAGTTCAGTATCTGTTTCCATGTTTCTCAAGGCAACGGAGATGTGATTTTTTAAACGAGCATTAATTTGGTATAAATCTTACTTTTATATCATTTGTAGTTTGAGCTGTATCCTCTGAAAAAACATTTTTTCCAACCCTGTACTTGGGAAGTACATAACAAATAATGTGTGTGTGTTGATAGAATAATGTTTATTCTGTTGTTTTATTTTTATTTTAGCATAGCGAGTGCCTAAGAAACAATTCTGCTGAATGTGCATAGATGGACAAAAAAAATAGATAGAGATATATTAAAACGATCAACCAAAAAAATCACATTCTTCTTTTCTTTCTAGTGAGAAAAAAGGAACGCATAGGTCACTCTGAAACAAATAAAAATTGTTATTAAAAAAAAATTTTCTGCTAAATCTCTTTGATGTTTTAGTGAAAGCAACCCGGAATCTTTTCGGGAAGAAGTTATTCTTGGAGTTTCGTACGCTACCTCTATTTCGTCAACAGCCTGCGAAGCCGTATTATAAAAAGTTTATTGCAAAAATACGAAAAACTAAAGGTTGGGTAGTAATCCTTTTTTAGGGAGTATTAACCCTCAGCTATGGGTATTAGTCGCCAATCTGGTGCCGAGCACACACCATTATATTGCAAGTACTTGATGCTGTTCTAAAAAGCCATGTACTTGTCCAAGTACAGGAAACACTTCTCAAGTATTTGTTTACCTGCAAATTTCCGCAAGTAGTATTTTTGGAAAATACTTGCGAAGTTCCTATAATGCACGTCAAGTACTTGTCAAGTACCCGCAGAAATTTGCAAGTAAACAAGTACCCGCTTCCAAGTACATTCACTAGAGATGTGCCTAACAAATAAAACGACAGAAATTAATCACCCGTATAAGGTAGAGAAACAGGTGATCTAATAAATATACGAAGAAATAGAAAAACGTGCTTATTATAGACATAAATTCTGTATCATACATCCATATTCAAGTTTTCACAGTTTGTAACTGAGCTTCGAATTTAAAAAAATGGACGATAATGGTGACCAAATCAAGGTTAGGTTAGGTTTTATTTGACAAACAGTCATGAGTACACAGTAGCACAAGTTTTTTAAACACAGCTAATACAGAAATGACTAGAAGAACATATTCTGCCGCGCACCCATATAACATACTAAAAATAAAAGAAGGAAAAAAAAAACAGAAAAAGAAAAAGGAAAACACAACTTAAAATTTGAACGTTGAGATGACACTAAATGCTAACATTGTAATAGACTACGCAAACCAACTTTAAAGATACGCAGATTAGATGCACTGACAAGCGGCTCAGTTAGTATCCTATTCCAGTCAACTGGACAAAAGAAAGATGATTTCACTGTTTCAAATTCAGAGAAGGGAACCATGACGCAGCGAGAGTGGAGCCTATTACGATCAGATGCTCTGGTGGTAGAAAGACTGATAAGATTAGAAGAACTCTTGCAATAATTCTGGCTGCTAAACGCTGAACAATTTCTAAGGGCTCAGTATGAGTAACAAAGCCTGAGTCATAGATTGCAGAGCAGTAGTCAATTTTCGGAATGACGCAAGACATAACTCTAACGACACCATTTCATAGCAGTAGAAGTACCTCATCTATCTTGCCTGCATTAGCATCAAGACCAACCGTTACTACAGCAGTTACACTTTCAACCGTAGTCTTTAATCGTGACAAAGTAAATCTTGATCACATCAGCTGGTCTGGTTAGACGCTAACGTTAACAATGTGGAGTACAGTGACACAACAATTACCTTGGGAAGTTTACGCAAAATAATTACGAAACTGTTTGATAATGTGGAAGAATGTAACGCTTATCTTGAACAAACAAAGAACGACGTTACATTTTTAGTTACATCTAGACAATTCGGTGAAACTTTTGTTCCAGAAATTCATGATATTAAAAGTATTTACAAGATTTATGTTTATTGTCGAGATAAAGACTATCACCAACAATGGACCTCAAATTACTCAAAGGTATGTACTGATGCGATGTATTTGACGACTCTCATCTAATCCCCTACTTTATGGCTTTTTTCTTCCAATTAATTGTCAAATAGATCAGAAAAAGAGTGCGCACGGAACTTGATGAATTATTAAGAGATCTGACACAAGACGTTGAAGAATATTTAAAACTCGAGAAAGCCGGTGCTATCTTAAACGATGCAGCTAAAGAAGATCAGACAACAGATCGTTTCTTTTCTTGGTGGCCCAATTACATTGATCTCCTTTGCAGTTTATCATACCCTGATGATTACCGATATGGACTCACTGCTACATAAAATTGTATTACAACGATAAAGAAGACAAAACCAGAGTTCTAAAAGAGTTTGAAGCAAGTTATGAACCGAAACAAGCAATCTAGTGGTATACCCGTGCAACATTTCTTTATCGTCTTCTAAACAAAGCTCTACGACAGCATAATATTGAACTGATGTTTGTATTTGGCTTCTTCTCACAAGATATCCGCCGTCAACTGAAAGAAGAACATGAACAACTGCAATTAAAACATGCAGAAAACCCAAAAATAAAATTATATTGTGGACAAGTAATATCACCGACTGAAATTGACGCACTCAAAAAGTTAGGTGCACTTAACTACAACGTGAATAATTGTTTATTATCAACATCACTCGATCGTTCGGTAGCATTAGATTTTCTTAAATATTCAATACATTCGAAAGGATTAGAATTGATTTTATTTGAAATCGACGTTGATGTACATCTACACTCTCGTCCTTATGGAAATGTTTCACATGTTAGTTACTTTCCAGATGAAGCTAAAATTTTATTTATGATCGGAGCACAATCTGATATGAGATATGGTGATGCATCGTATGATGCGAATGAAAAGATTTGGATTATTAGATGCAGTTTGAATACCAGTTCTGACAGCATTTGGGCTGATGACAAAAACTGCAGCAGGAGAAGAATTTTAAAAAACTCGATCAGTCAATTTTCGTGGACAACTGCCTCCAAGTTAACACCTGAAGCCTTACACATCATCTTTGGCAAGTTAATTGAGCTATATCCATCTGAAAAAGACTGGATATTAGCCTGTAAATATCCATGTCTAGCAACGAATGAAAATTATGAAACAGCTCTGTCTATTTATGAGGAAGCTCTACAAACTTGGCTTAAATACATATATGCTGGCGAACTGAATTGTTCAAATGATATCGGTCACATTCACAGAAACATGGGGAGCATTAATCGTGGCATTTTTAAAGATCACCATCTTGCTAAAAAGCATGATGATTTAGCAATTAACTATTTAGAGAAGGGTGGTGACAACTACAAAGAAATAGCCTTACTATACAGACAGAAGATAGAATGGAATGTTGACGGAAACGAGAAATTAGAAAACACTTTGATGACTATAAAATACCAAGAACAACTGATTCAAACTAAGTTAAAGTCCAATATTTGGAAAAAAATTAGTCGACGATAAAATGAGTGGGTATTTTCTTTGAACGACTGACTAATCTTGCCACTTTAAAGAATGAAACGCATTTGTCACATACTAGAAGCTATGTTCGTAAGCCCGACACAGGCATTTTGAGTGTGTGATTGAGCTCCACCGTGATAGTCAGTAATGGAAACGCACTTCTTCCGTAAACAAGTGTTGGAAATGAAGGTTTTAGGAGATGTAGGTAAAGTGCCCTCTATCCATGATGCCCAGGCCGATCAACACAGCGTAGTTAACGGTGTGTTAACGGACCGTTAAGTTTACGTTAACAGGCCGTTTATACGCTGTTTTTAGACCATTTTTACTGAATCAGCATAGCTTAGAATTGACTTTCTAAGAATTTCAAATTTTTATTGAAAAACTTTCTTCATTTCCGGAAGGACTGATTCATTTTGAGGCTAAACTATAGTCTCTTAGTTCTTGTCTTGTGTTCTTCTTTCAAAGAAAACAAGAAAAATTTGTATCTTGTTTATCAGTTTATCATTGAATTTTGCTGTTCTTTATATAGTGGCTCAATGACAGAATACTACGGTGATTCAATTATAAGCTAGTAAACGGGCCGTTTTTACGCCGTTTTTAGAACGGACCGTTTTTTGGCCGTTTTTGTGATGACCGTTAATAGGAAGTTTACACGACGTTAACAGCCCGCTCTGTTTGGCCTGGGGCTTCATCCTTATTTACTTTCAGATATTATATTAATTTCAAAATTTTGCGCAAACTCGATATTTGCTAAGTTCAGTATAAAGTATGTCTTTTCTGATAGCTTTAAACTTTTCTGGTTGTGTGAGTAGAAGAATTCCTCAGTATGACAAACACGTTAAGTACATAATGTAAGTGATAAAAGAGATTCTTTCTGTACTTTTTGTAGTTTCACTCACAGAAGACCATTTTCCTAGAAATACATCATTTGATTCTCTCGTTAGAATCTGTCTCTACGATAGATGGTGGCTTGCTAAAAGATATCAGCAAATTAGAAGATTGTTAATTTCATATAGAGTATTAGGACATGTTCATGATTATATTTGTTTTTCACGTCGATCTGAAAAAAGGCAAATTCTTTTCTACAGGAAGTAAGTGACAGGAAAACAATTTGTAAATTGCAGAAAATGACTAGTGAAAAAATCCAATAACTTTAGCAGAAAATTGTAAAATACTTTGGGAAGAAGTGTGCCTCCTATTCTCCCTGATCATTATCCCTTAGTGGACAATGTAAATCGTGAGCGGCTTGATAAAGACGTCACCCGTAGCACTTTGAGGCCGAAGAGATACTTTTAAAAAAGTTATTGCTTTGTTTAGAGATCTGCGTCCACGATGTTTTCGTACCCATAAACCGCGCCGATGCCCATGGATTCCTATGGTAATGTCGGCAGTTGTCTACCGCTGACGAGATTAGTATTAAAAATTAACAAATTTTTTACACGAGAACAATACTATGGAAATAAACCAACCATATGATTCAGATACATGAATGAAAAACCGTATATTACTTGTTTGTTTCTTTTTGTCTTCTTAATCTTCGTGAAAATTTTTAATGTCAGTCTGCAGAACGAAAAGATCTGATTCATGCCCATATTCTTGGAAAAAGAGAATCATGTCTATCACCAAAAGTTTTTTGTCCAGAAGTAATTAGCAGAATTCTAGATTAGTTAATAGTTTCTTTTTTCGGTTAACACGATTAAGCATAACGGTTAAGTATAACATTGCTTGTTTTTGATAGAAAAAGAGTACCCTAATCAGTTTTTGTCTAGAAATTGAGTTTTAACACGGCTGACAAGGAGAGATAATCTGATAGACAAACACGTGAAAAGAAAAAATGTGCACCTCGATCGGGAATCAAATCGGGATTCTCTGGTTACAGGTCAGAAGTTCTAACCACTGAGCTTATAAATATGATGTTTAGAACTAATGAAATGCGTCATAAACATTTTGGACAGCTATAAGCTTTTTTGTTTTGAAAGATTGGAAGTTTGACAAGACACTTGTGTCAATTTCATCAGGAAGATTATGGTATTACAGTAGAAAACTTGTTACAAAAAACCTTCTTCAAGACTAACTGAGCAAAAATAATTTGAGTCTCAAGTCAAATCAAGTCCTTTGAGGTGAGACTTAAACTTACTGAACTCTGCTTCGTAATATACTCTCACACATCTGAACCAACAGTCACATGGTTTCAATGCAGAAATTTTGATGACTGCCATACCGATAAAAGTACAAACGAATACCTTAAAACGATGTCAATCTATATGAGGTAATCGATATCGCAACAGAAGTAAGAAAGAGTAACGTTTATTTTTCTCAGGTTGGGTGGGTAGCTACGGACTTTGGGTTTCTTTTGTATCAAAAACCAGACATGTAAATCTAAAAAGTGATGAATACTTTTGCTAAATTTCGTATCTGTTAATTTTTGGCATACATTTTAAGTTAAAAGTTCAAAGAAGTACCTATTTTCTTCGTAGGAAAATGCATTTTTCTTAATACTGAAAGCTAACTTTAAAAACTGATCTATTGCTTTGTGTATTTATGTTTTAGCTATCAAACAGAAAAAGTTTATCAAATTGTTCTAACGAGGGAACATCCCCAGGTGTGACATTTGGATTTCAACAAAATATACCTCATTATGGATAATTTTCTGATGCCGATCACGAATCAGATATCCGTTTCTGGCACCATTACTTTCTTAGATGGATCTCTGGAACACAGGTCCCTAGACACCCAAGACCAATTTTGAAATGAAACAATTCTGATACGGCCAGATTATAGAGCACGTTGAGTTACGTATATCTACAAGTTCTTAC
>CAJNOQ010002163.1:0-25862 GCA_905250885.1 Didymodactylos carnosus | reverse complement strand
ACGAGATGTTGATATTGTGGACGTATGGGGACGAATCAAAGATTTAATTGTCAAAACAATCATAAGGTAGCCCGTTTTCTGAGTTTAGTCTACATTATAAGTTTCTTTGTCTATAATACTTGCATAAAATGACTTTAGTGCTGATGCTTATGTTAACGTTCTGGTAAAAGCTAATGTAAAACGAAAATTTAGCGTACATGAATTATTTGGATTTGATGTTATTTTGGATGAACAATGCAAACCATGGATTGTTGAAGTGAATATTTCTCCTTCTCTACATTCCAATTCACCTGTGAGTGAATAAACAAAAAATTGTCTATATATTTGAAAACTCATTTTGTTTGTATTTTAGCTTGATGTTAGTGTCAAAGGATCTATGATAGCTGATCTACTGAATTTATCCGGTTTTCAAATACCCGATAGACGAGATGTACTAGCTGATTCAGGTGTTAAAAGGTATGTTATTGGATTCGTCTAACTCTCTACTTATTGCTCTTTTAATCAAAATTTATATTAGGAAAGCACGTCTGCCAAAAAGTCTTATATTTGACAAACGGATATTACCACAATCGTTATCAAATGATGAAAAACTAAAGCATCAATATTTCACACAACGCTACAATGATGAAGTACGGCTAAAGACATACCCAAACAAAAGGAAAAATCGATAAGCTAGCTCAACCTAGGTAAACCGGTACATTTAGCTAGGCTAGCTTGGGCTAGCTAAATGTATCGGTTTACCTAGGTTGAGCTACCTTATCGATTTTTCCTTTTGCTTGGGATAAATTGTCTTTGAAATGAGTTGAGACGAAGCAATATCTTCTTCTTTTAGCAAATAAGAAAAAATATATTGGATATGTTTACACCTGATGATATTCGTCTGTTAACCGAAACAGAAGATGAATATGCGAGACGAGGATCATTTGAGCGTATTTATCCAACGCATCAAACACGAAAATATTTAAAATATTTTGAAACACCAAGGTATTATAATTTACTGTTAAACGAATGGGTTACAAAATACTATCGACTTGAAGAACGAGGTTTGTTTTGAATTTTCCAATGACTGTTAACTAGAATGAGATGCACTTTAGGTATTTCACTTTTGAATAATTTTTGCAAAAAGTCTATTCATATTCAAAATCCGGCAGAAGATGCATCCCATCTGGTAAGCATAAGTAATATTTTCGTTGTTACTGCTGAAGGAGTGCACATTCCATGTTTGTTTTATAGTGGACACAGTTTCAAAAATGGCAGGCATCGAATAGTAATCGTGACATGGACTACTGAAATCGAATCAAATTACGTGCCTTGTGTATTTTGTATTTCTTGATAAAGGGGCTATAGGCTTTTTTGGTGCTGTAAACTTTTATCTACTCCTCTTTGTCTTCCTTTACCGATCTTTTTTACGCCTATTGATTACGCATTAGTTCCTGGTGCTCTCTCTATTTTTACGTATGTTGCCTTATACAATAAAATCGGTGATCTTCGTCTAAGTCAGTGGTGTTCATGACTTTTGTTCCTTTATTGTACAATATATATTTTAGTTGTTATTAGGAATCTAGCAAATAAGGAGATATCTGTAGATCACATAAGATATTCCATGTGCGGACATTCTTTCGTCTCAACGCACCGGTAGAAAACGAGAACAGAAAGATATGCAAAAGAGATATCCTCTTTTTTACTAGTTCCATATATTCTCCAAATGCCTTTTATACTTCCATGTATGTTTTTAGTAAAAACCTTTCTGTCTCGCTCGCGTATAGAAATATTAGAAATATGATTTTAATTTGTTTACCTCTGTGATTTTGGCTGATATTTCTCCCTCTGTTTCTTTTTTTTTCATGGTTATAATAACTATGTGCATTAATATTGTATCGAAATCAATCGAGTTACTATCAAATGGTTACTTACGACCATGTGCAAGAAAAATGCACATCGCTGATCAAAACAAAACCATGGATTGAAACAACATAATTGTTTTGTGTGAATCGATCACTGACAACAGATAGAAGAAGTCTATACCGATGCTAAAGTGTTGTAAATGACGTCTATTATCTATGTGGTACTATTCAATCGTCGAGTCTCCTGGTTTGATATTTAATTTATATAAAGTTTATCTTTGATTTACTCATTCTCCAACTTAATAACTTCCCTTTAACAAAACAATATCATTTTCAGGCGAAATTTTTCAAAAACTATATAGCTATTAAACAGTATCTTCGACTGGAACTGAAAATGTTGAAAAAACTCTTTCCTTCATCGAATATTCAGGCTGCAATTACCGACAAACTCAGCCTTGAGACATCTACTATTCGAACAATTTTATCAAATCTGAGCATCAACAAACTTCATTTTCAGTTGAAATACTTAGCCAAGCCTCTGTTCGGACGGTCTCTGCAACAACACCTGCATGGACAAAATCCAGCACTTGTTCGCTATTGTTCTATTATCTGTCATCAGCAATCTTTTTAAACTTAGATACAGCGCAGTATTAAGGGTATCGATTTTTCTGATCACCAAAAAAGACACCTTTGAACACCAGATGTTTTCGCATGTCCCAATTACACACAACACACCGTTCACTTTATACAGCGAGAAACGCTGGGCAAAATGTGATTGCAGTGCTTGTCGATTTACAGTGTGTATCATGAATAAGTATACGACAACAATGTTTTTCTTCTGTTGCTTGTATTATTGAAACGAAGCAAGGCAAAAGTCTTCGACTTGCCTTAACAGTTAGTATCATGTCCTGAAAATTATTAACGCAGTGTCAAAATGATTTTTAATTAAAATAAACCATTTTAAATTAAATAAAATCATAAAGCAAAAAAGATAGAACAAAATGTAGAATGAATTATGCTTTATAGAGACCGTGAGGACTTCTAATCTCACGTTCTTGACTCTGTGCCGTGTGTATAAGACACGACGTATATTTTATATACTGCTCTTTATTTCACTCCTTTTCAAAGAAGATTATAACTACTACTGAACCTTAAAAGCGAGGTAGGTTGAAATCAATTTACTGATGTATCAACAGGTTAGTAAGCAAAATACCAAGGGGGATGTCAACAAAATAAGGGCGTAATGTGATTATTATTAAATATAGTGCACAGGAATGAATAAAATAAAACAATTCGATCCAACGAACAACAACACTTGATATAGTATAACGTGTATCCGGAAGCTGAAATATGTTATGATCAAAAGTACATTTACTCCAGTGATAATTTTAGATTAGCGACAACTTCCTGTTTCTACGGTGTGGCAACGGTCAAATATCTTCATTTCGACATGAATTGTAGCGAGAAATGTAGAAATCAGTAGAAACCACAAAGATTTTCTCGAAACTCTCAGGTACCTGGAACTGATCCCAGTAGGTTCGCCATGGACGATTTGGATCCACTGAGGTACACGCTTTTTATTACCCTTCATTAGGCATGCATGTTAGGGCTTCCACGAAAACTGTTATAAATCGCCTATAAAGAACTAGTCAGAGTCACGGAACATCTCATTTTGTAGAGAAATGTTTAGACTATAATCCCATATAAGTAGAAAAATTTCAAACTTATCCGTGATATAAATATGAGCATTCTAAAATGCACTAAATTTAGGAAAAAAACTATTCGAACAGTTTTTTCTTCTAACTTTAGTGCATTTTGGAATGCTCACATTTTTGTTAGAATTAACTTGAAAGTTTTCTCCACAGCGTTCAGAAAGTTTTAAGTTATTAAGAAATTATTAAGTTCTGTTGACCTCTGAGTAATTAGCAACGACATCGGATTATGAACAATTTACATTTGCCACAAATAATATTCATTACTAACTGTCAATTATCTACCGTTGTCACATACCTATACACTGATATTTGATCATTATCTATTTCCTAGTTAGATCTCATGTTAATGTCAGTTAAAGAAGCCATTTGCTAAGCAAATTACATTTTACTTCAACAACGAGGGTGTAACGCTTATGCCAACACTGGTATTTTTCAGTTAATTTTTTCATCTTTACTGATTTCTTTCGCCCGTTCGATTGATGAGAGATTTGACGATAATAGCATCAGCATTGTTTGATCACAATAGAAACAGACCTATCAACAATCGATAATCTACTTGCGAACTCTTCTATATAATTTATGTTGGGAGCATTCACTCAACAGATTCTTTCATCCAAGACTTTACCACTTGAAACGTCATCGTTACAAAAATTAATGGTTCTATAAACTGATAGACACTACTATAATGAATTGTTGAGAAATTCTCTTACCACTTCCATACGTGCACCATGCACATCTTAAGCATCTATATAGAGACAGATCTAATAATCCGTTTGATTACCTATTTTCATGGTATAATGAAGACTCAACTTGTTATACTATAACTTTATCTCGTTTTGATTAAACATTTTCGCTTAAGATTCCCTTTGTCAGAAATCTGCTTTTGTCCTAGAACATCCGATTCTGATGAAACTTTCACAAAATGCGTGTCCTACCTAGAAGGATGATATTAACAGCGCAAGTTCGAAATGTTAAGTTTTCACAAACTTATCTTAAAAATACACACTTCGGGATGGATAGTCCCAAATGTGTCCAAGACTTAGCACCACAACTGAATAGAGGCAGATTTTGGTTTCCTTGAGAAAAATCAACTTTTTCCAATGTTTCTGATAAAAATCTTTGAGAAAATTAAACAATAAAACTGCAACAAAACTGGGTCTATTAAGTTGTGGTGCTAAGTCTTGGCTATATTTTGAGACTATTCCGAAGTCTGTATCACTTGAATTGAAGGAGAAATCTTTGTCGCACGAATATCTGACATGGAAAAAATGACTTCGAGAAAAATGTCGTGTACTTGTTGCAGCATCTTTTAGCTTGTAGGAAAATGCATGTAACTTCTAAACGCTAATTCACACAAAGTTGCAGAGCGTGGCGAAAAACGTTTCTTCTAGAAATCTATAATTTTAAAAAAATTAAATTGCATAATTACCGTGGAAAAAATTAGAATTCGAATATTATATTTTTCAAGGTACCCAAAAAAACGTTCTCTAAAATCATAAAAAATTCTCCACGAGCAGAAAGTGATTTAGATTGTAAAAGTAGACACTGTGGGTTATTCAACCATAGATAAATCTCAAAATCGATGTCTTTGACGAAAATTGACTTTTCTGACGGGGAAAATTCTTTTGTCGATCAAGGACTAATTCTAAAAAATTCGTATACTCCTTGAAGCAACTAAACTAATGCAAAACAACGAATAGAATCGTCGACTACCTATAACTTTCAATATCCATAAAAAAAAGAATTATTTCAAATCTTCAACAAAGGACATATTCCAAATATTTTGATACCAATCATTGAAGCAAAAATCGGCTAATTTATAACAATTATTCACGATTCCTATAATAAGTCATAAAAACATCGCCGATAAACTTCGAATAACCGGCGATATTTCGTGAAATCACAAGTAACCGTCGATTTTACCAAACTACTATTAATTAGAATAAAATTCTGCTGAAAAATCATAGTTAAGCGCACGATTAATCGACAAGAAATTGTCGATTTTGACAACATCGGATGTTAAAAGCTATGTGTAAAGAAGAGTGTTTCTTTCATGGTAGAGAATTATTTCTTGATAAGTTCAATTCAAGTTCTAACATCAAAACTTTTGACATTTACATAGCACCTAATAAATCAGTAGACATATTCGGAAACTTCGAAAACAGATCTCTCAGGAGAAGAAACCAGCTTCCGCCCTTTTAATATAAGTGAAAATATTTGTACAGTAGTAGTATCAGATCAATATTTGAAAAGTAGAAGAGTTTTGGTTGAAGTCCTAAGTTTCACTCTGAGGTTTCTGTGGCCAATAAGTCTTTGACAGAAAATAATTTCGCCGTATGTGTTCCTGAATCAGCTACTGCAAGCATTTGAGAAGACGAATTAAAATCAAGTCCTTGCGGTCCATACAAAGGCTCATCTTTTGGCTGTAATATACGAATAAATAAACCATTTTTATCAAACACCTACAAAAAAATTGAGCATGAATTGAATCAAAATAGTTGGATTGTCAGTGAAAAAACGGCTAAAAATATTACCTGTACTCTATTGTTACCCCAGTCAGATACAAATATCATGTCTTTCTCATTATCAACTGTAAGTCCAGTTGGACCTTGAAATTCTCCGTGTCTATTACCGTTAGAACCAAATGTGAATAAAAGTTGTCCACTAGCGATATCAAATATTTTAATCGAACTATTATGAAAATAACTAACAATTATATTATTATTTTTTGAATCAAATGCCGCATAGTGTGGTCCAGCAATTTGGTGTTTTTGCGCTCCAGGACTTCCAAAACGATGCGAAAATTTACCATCTGAATGAAATAAACATATAGAATTCGCTTTATTATCGACGACAGCAATCATGTCCGATATTGAACAAGTAACACCTTTTGGTCCGACTAAATGTTGTTCTCCGAATTTTCGAATAAATCGACTATCGCTATGTAATTCACCAATGCACCGTTGATCATAATCAGCAACCAAAATATGTTTCTGTGGAGTTATAGATAGTCCAATTGGTCGTCGAAGATCTCGAATGGGTTTTTTCTTATCAAAAAGAATCGATTTTACGTTACCAGACAAAATATCGAATAACTGTACACTTTGATTAATACTGTCTGACACAATTAATGTCTCATTATCATAAAAACAGACATCCTGAGGATTCGAAAATTTTCCAATGCCTTTTCCGTTTTCACCAAATTTTTTAACGAGAAATGATGTTGCTGAAACAGTCAACGTTTCGTCATCTACAATAGCTGAACTAGATGCGGATGATTTTGTTATGAACTTTTTTGATAGTGCTGGAGATTCTTGCACACTAGAATAATTCAAATTTGTTGTAGATGATGATGAATCTGTTATTCGTTGTGAAAGATTTGATTTTAATTTGGGAATTCTAGAATGATTATTTTTAATATTCATTTATAATGTATACGCATGAATTGGTATAATTTAATGCTAGGTTAATTTTGTTTTTCAGTTATAAAATACTATTAACTAGTATAAAACACTTATATAAACGAATAACAATGTTAAATATTCGTTGATAATTGTATAAATTTTAACAAGCTGAAAAAAATTATGAATCATAATTGCATGTGCATTCTGTTTTTGTATCGATACTTAAATGATTGAAAAGATTATGTTTTTTTATTCAATTCTCTCTCCCTTACCTTTGTGACGTCAGCAAAAACATGTGTGATTCTAATTTAACGCAAAATCCGTATATATTTTTCTTCAAATTATCTTTTCTTATTAGTATTGATGATAGAGAAGAAAAAAGATTGCTTGTACAAGTATTATGATCATGGCGATTATTTTTTCTTCCATTTAAGATATAAATATTGTATTCACTATTTTCATACGTATTAAATTGAACATTGTTATTATTTATGTTCGTGTTGAATAAATCAATTAGGTAAACACAATGACTTTTCATTGTTCTTATCAATGATGACATATCGAACACTTGAACTATGAGCATGAATAAATATGCAACATAAGATCATTCTCATTGCTCATGTTATTATTGACTTTATTAGCAGAAGAATCATTCATTACGTATTCTGATTAGTCATAGAGTGCGACAAAGTTTCTAGACAATTTTTGTTTACATCTTTTCTTCCATATAACTCATACCACTCCCATTAAATTTTATATTGTAGCCTATGATGTAGATTGAGTTCAGAGTACGATTCTCTAAATCATAGAAAATTTAATGAGAAAAGTATGAGTCATGTGGAAGAATTTTCCTCGAACATTGAATAGTTAGAATACGACAACAACTCTAAAATAACATATTCTCTTACGTTGGATTTCTAGAAAACCTCTAGACATCCCAATAATGCGAAAACAGATGTTTTTACTTTTCTAACTCTATCGCCATGTAAATCACGGAAAACGGAGTATTTTCTAAGGATTTCAAGCGGTTTGATTGGGTTTTGAGTGAGATTGGCATATTTTACTTTTATACACTTATAGCTGAATTGATGGATTTTTCTCAAAATTCAGTTTCACTAGATTTTTCCACCTTTTCCTGGAAAAAAAACATTGCCACAAGATTCAGTATGGTCGATAACCTATGTTTCCATTTACTTTAGAGTCTATCCAAGATCATCTAATACCAGTCGTGGGACTATCAGAAAAATTGATACCACGCTTAAAATTACAGAGACTAAACCTTCTGATCAAGATATCATACGTAGCTTACTTTGTAGGAAATTCGACGAGCTTTAAAATGGTATATGACACAAAATGTACTTATTTCTTTACTAGTGTAAGAAATAGTAAAAACTGGAATTATGTCGCATTTTTCCTTAGTCGGTTTACTTTTGGTCCCGATCAATTTTTTTTTTTTTGGTCGAACCCAAAACAAATCGTAAAAATGAATCGGTCTTATTGTAGAGAATTTCATGCTCTATCGAAATATATATAAATTGAGACGCAACCGGCCTTTTAAGTACACAAAAAAGTTAAAATTTTGTGAATGTGTATCCCATTACGTATGTGACCAAATAAAAGTTTGGTCTGCCATTTTTCAACAAATAGCAGTGAAGATATGATTTGAATGTCTTTCAATTCAGTTTTTCATCGTCTATCTAGCAGTGGTCGAGTGAATCTTATCTACTGTTTTAGTTAAGACAAATAATTAAATTACTAGCAGCAAGATGATGATGGTAGAAAAAAAATATTTTCATCCTTTTTTTACTTTTTTCGATCGAAAATGACAGAGAATAATAGAAACGTGACTTTTCTAATAAATTCCGTCATTGAAAATGGAAAAATCTGAGTGGGCCAATTCTTCCTCTAATGCGTCCCCATCCTTTTTGAAATTATTATTTTATATATACGTGACTTCTTCTATTTGTTCTTATGTAATTTAATAGTTGTAGACCTTGGGTAAAGACGTGTTCATTCAGTTCCATATATGAAAAGCAAATAAAAATATTAAAATATGGATCACGAACATGTTCATGCTGAATCTAATTATTTTATTGATTCATTTATCAATATATAATTTACTAAATGTAAAGTAATTTCGATCGTCTTCCTGACGCAATAAAAGTACTCATGGAAAACTGCCGCTCTGCACCAGCTAAAAACGTTGATACAGTGTAAATTTTAAATGTCCATTTCGTTAATAGACTCTATTAACGTTGTTTACTTCTGTAAATGATTATCTCTATTAAATAGAGATAATCATTTACAGAAGTAAATAAAATATAAAAAGTACTACTAAATCGACTATACTGTTCTTCCTCCTATGTTAGTGATCAAAATTTTTGATTCTGTCCGTAAAAAATGTTTGCCCCAAACTCGACTCTGTTCGACCATTTTTAAAAAAAAATTCTGGTCTGACCCAATACATGCGGATCTTTGACACATAGTATTCGAAGGAATTTTATTCTGTACTGATTCATAGATCGATCATTTTTTTGTCCAAAAGACAAAGATAATTGCATCAAATGTTCATAGTAGATTTTTCAAAAACTCAGATCTTCTGGAAATCTTTTGAGATACCTATTTGTTTTTGAATTTTAAACACGTTACAAAAATAGAAAAGATACAAATAAAAATCCATTTCCTTTATTCGATGAGACTGAGTGTTTACTTTTATACGAGAAGAGAATATTTGCTCCTTTTCTTTTCTCGAATTTTAGGAACGAGATTCTAGATAGAGAGAGAGCCAAAACTTATTTTGAGTGTATCATTTGATATCATATATGTTTGCTGAGATTTTATTGGAAATCGTATGTAAAATAAAAGTTTTCTCACTGCACAAAAAAATAATACACAAATATTTTCTTTATACGTTTCAATAATCTATTTTATTTTTTCTCCATTTTATCAGTGGTGGTGATTTTTTCTATTGTCGAATGAGTTGCTCCTGTTGTTGTGTTGCATTTGTGATCACAGTGCTTATCATGATGTATTTGATGATCATGATCTACAGCTGCCAAACAATTATTTTGCTTCTTACATTGTGTTTTGAGTTCGGTTTTGTATTCTTCAATTAGTTTTTCTACAATTTCTTTTGCTTGTTCTGCAGTAATGACTTTCACATGTTTACTGACTAAATCTTTCATATTATTCTGGTTTGCATAACTATCGAAAAGCGATTCAAATTTTAATCGCATCAATTTTAGCATGCCATTATGATCAAGTGTTGCACTACTCTCCTTCGCCATTAATTTATTTTAGATAGTCAACAAAAAAAAATATTTACGATAAATACGATAAGAGTTGAATATAATGTAATTTAAGTAACAAAATTTAGATGGTAACTGTGTACTGAATAATGCGCGAAATTTCTCAGGTTACTGTTCGTACATCGCTGGAACTCGGCCAAGAGGTTTGTAAATTGCGCGTTTGCAAATTCTTTTTCCTGTGAAGCCATTTCAATCAGCAGTGTCTGTTTTATTTTGAGCAAAGAGTAATTAGATGAAAAAATCTCGCTCATCCTATTCTGTTGTGTATAAATGATTGACGTCGAATGCTTTCATCATCTTTATGAATTGAGTACCAATTGTGAACCTTTTCTCCATTTGATTATTTTGTTACAGATGAATATAACTTTGTCGCACCCTGTGACTAATCAGAATATATAATGAATGATTCTTCTGCTAATAATGTCAATAATAATATGAGCAATGAGAGTGATCTTATGTTACATATTCATTCACGCCCATAGTGCAAGTGTTTGATTTGTAGATTCCGCTTTCTTTCAAATGTGATTTATCTTTTAGAGTATTAGAAAGTCTAAAACAATGAGAAAGATTTGGAGATGTACTGATGTACACAGCTAAACAATATTGTCCCATGTACTTGGGATGATTACTTCTCTTGCCTAATGAAACAGGTAGTTTACTTATTTCCAGAAGTAATAAATTTATTTGTAAGATTTTTCATTTGACAAGTGCTTGTTAGGGAAAATTTCCCGTACTTTCCTTCGTAGCAATAAAATGGAATAAGTATTCCAGTCTCGGAGAAGTGCTTGTGAAAGTATACGACAAGTGAGTAATTTTAAAAATACTTGTCAAGTTTTTGAGGGACTTATCAAGTAATCTAGTATTTGATGAACCAAATACGTTGCTGACTAAAAGATACTGAGGTACTTTTGTTCATTGCAAGAACAATTAAATATCACTCACTGGAAAAAACTAGATATGAAAGATGTAGTTTATATAGAAGATGGCAGCGCAATGCGGATCCATTGTCGGCAAGGTCTCTGATAGAATTCTTCCGATTCAATTTAAAAAAAACTATCCTTTTTTTCCACTTTATTTTCTCCCGCTCTGTTAAGTATTGTTCTACTTGATGGTCATTTCATGCGAAACAAAAATTAATTTATATAAAAAGCTTGATGTTCTAACAACAGTAGTAACTGAACGAGTAGAATGAGTTCTTATTTTCCACGTTCAACATTTTTTCATCGACATTCGTCCTCAGAAAATCACAGCGACCGTCCAATAACGACCGTGTTGTGGATTACATGTGGCCATCATGTTTTTGACATCGAACATTTGTTGAGTGGGCTCGGACACAGTAAGAGCTCGATACTGTTGATTGCCACCAGACATGAGTCGGCCAAAGCCGAGCATGAAAAAGTGAAGACATGGAAAGATGGTAGGGTAGGGCCAGGGCTGCAGTGTCACAGGGTAGAAGGAGAGTACAACAATTTTGCACGGGGTAGAACCAGGGCTCCATAAACAGCTATCCTGCACATTTCTAGTTCACAAATAGTTTTCTCAAGTTGGCAACCAATTGACCTGGAAATTGGAGATCTAGAGTTGATCTTATCAATAATAAGATCAACTCTAACTGTTAAACAGAAGGTAGAGAGAGGTGTAAAAAACTTAAAAATCGTGACACTGGACATTGTGACACTGATTAAATGATTCAAATCACACCATGTGGGCCGTCAATTTGAACGTTCAAAAGCAAATATCGAATAATGCTTCATTGTTCATACGGTATATTTTGCCCGCACTTTTCACCAGTTGATGAAGAAAGAGTACAGCATTTTACAGTTCAATGATAGAACAAGACCGAATGTGTTCATAATTCGATTAGAATATTCTTCTCAACATCTATGTTGCAATACGTTAAAAAGTTATTTTAAACGACTGTATGGTTATGTAACTAAACAAAAACCATCAAAACTTTATAAATTAATAACATTTATTTTAATACGTCACGTCTTTTTATAACGTTATACCCCAGCACAATCAATCTATCTAACGCCTTATAATGGTTAAATTATGATGTATTATAACGAGCGTTACTTTTTTACTTCTATATATGCATAATAAAATGTTAATGCTTCGCGCATTGAAACATTTTTCTGGAAGGTGGGTGTAAGAAAAAAATTTTTCATCGTGCGAACAAAATGAAAAAAATTTTAATTTTCGTTCGAAGGAAACGATAAATTTTTATCTTTGGAGGGTATACGCACCCTCATACACATCCACCCAATTTAAGAGATAACTTTAGACGACATCGTTTGAAATAGTAATTAGAGATCACTACGCGTAGGAATACTTCTATCCCAGTAAAGTGGTCGACTGGCCGTTCCATCGAAAAAGATTTCATCCTACTTTCAGCCGCACTCCCCTTCTGGTTTTTTCAACGGGCATAACACTTTTTAATAAGATTTGAACGAAACGCTTTGCATGTTCTTTAGCGTTGGGTTTCTTTTTCTGTTTAGAAATCGACACATAAATAAAATAGATCAGGGTGATAGTACGTGTAAAAAAAGGTATAATATGGCTATTTATATTTCAAAATAGCCAGCTCGTCTTTGGTTTTCAGCATCTTAAAATCTATTCTGAAAGAAATGAAAATAGATTGCATGACTGGAAAAAGAAGATTTTAAACTCTTCATTAGAACTTTATGTTTTTTTATACAAATTTATATTCTTTTTGCACTTTTTCTTTTTTATAACGAACACAAAATAAAAAATTTGCGAGAAACTGAAATGAACGTAGACCAAAAAGAAAGGAAACATAAATACGCAAAATAAAAGATGAATTAACGTAGTAAGCACAAAACGTTCTTCTTGTATTATATCATAGTGTTTCCGTGATCCGATCGGCACACAATTTTTCAATATCATCTAAACTGAGTTGACTAACAACATTTTTTAACTCCTAAAAATAAGAGAGACATTCAGACACATTTAGATAAAAGAAGGGATCCGCATAAGATTGATAATCGGTCCACTTTATTTTTTTGTCTAAAAATGATACTGTGAGTAGCAGACAAGTACTATCAGTCGATTTTAAGACATTTCGCGTCCTTTTGGTAAGTAAAGGCCAATAGTTCTTCGTCAATAGGGTGCCAATAGCTCATCCGTCAAAGATCAGTTATAGGTTAGGTAAAAGGTGTTTTTCTCATGTTTCTTTTGCGTGTGCGACAAAGTAAATATATCATTGGATAGCCCCCTAAGATTCTCTACAGAATGTGTGTAACATAACAGTTAACTGCAGTGCTTTGATAGCAGCAGGACGCTTAGAATAAGCTTACGTATACAATATATTTTTGTTTTGTTATATAGATTTGTTTTGGGTTCGACCAAAACAAAAAAACTGGTCGGGACCAAAAGTAAACCGACTAGGGAAATATGCGACATAATTCCAGTTTTTACTATTTCTTACACTAGTAAAGAAATAAGTACATTTTGTGTCATATACCATTTTAAAGCTCGTCGAATTTCCTACAAAGTAAGCTACGTATGATATCTTGATCAGAAGGTTTAGTCTCTGTAATTTTAAGCGTGGTATCAATTTTTCTGATAGTCCCACGACTGGTATTAGATGATCTTGGATAGACTCTAAAGTAAATGGAAACATAGATTATCGACCATACTGAATCTTGTGGCAATGTTTTTTTTCAGAAAAAGGTGGAAAAATCTAGTGAAACTGAATTTTGAGAAAAATCCATCAATTCAGCTATAAGTGTATAAAAGTAAAATATCCCAATCTTACTCAAAACTCAACCAAACTGCTTGGAAACATGAGAAAAACACCTTTTACGTAACCTATAACTAATCTTTGAGGGATGAGTTATTGGCACCCTATTGACGAAGAATTATTCGCCTTTAGTTACTAAAAGGACGCGAAATGACTTAAAACCGACTGATAGTACTTTTCTACTACTCATAGAATCATTTTTAAACAAAAAATAAAGTGGATCGATTATCAGCCTTATGCGGATCTCTCCTTTTAAGATTAACTAACGCTTTGAAATGCAATTAATAATGCTTCGGTATCATTAGGACTCAACCATTTTGTTGCAATTGCTCGTAAATTATTTATTAATGGACGTTGTTCATTATTTTGATCATCGCCAATATTATCTCTTCTATCGCTTATTTGATTGGTTGTTGTTGTTTGTGATGGAAATGAATAGTTTTTACTTACAATTAAATGTAATTTTGTCCCATCAATAACGTCATAATCATGTAAAACAGACCCATCTAATAATGGTTTTCCTTTGAGAACTAGTTTTTGTTGATTAGCAGGTACATTTAATTCATAGGCAAGTCGTGATTTAACTTCTGAAATTGAATCCAATGGTGATACCTTAGAGTAAAAGAATAATTATAGTTTGTCAAGACGAAAGAAAACAAATTATTTACTTCAAGTTTTGTTTCTGTTCCGCTGTTAAGAAGTTTTATATAAATAAACATAATGGTATGCTATTTTATCTAAAAATAGAAATCAAAGCATACTCTATTACATCGTACTCAATGCTTATCCGTCTACATGTAAAAGAAAGTGTAATAATTATAGTGCAATGCTCTTGCTACAAAATATTAACGATGAAAAAGAATTGAAACAACAGCTTCAGATTCTTCAGTAGTATAAGAAGTACAAGTAACTTTTTAACAGCTCATACTTATACTAGTTCAAGGAATAAAAAAATACATAGACGATGAAGCCATATAAGATAAAGTGGACTACTTTGCGCAATTTTGGGACTGAATCCCTCCCCTACTAGAAAAATGTCATCCTTTATAAAAATAGCTATGACTTGTAAGTGAATATCACAAGAAAGAAATCTTATCACAAAGTAAAATAGACAGCAGTCGAGTAAAGAATAAGTATTTCATATTTTAATTTACATTAAATTTTGTTTTGATAAAAATCAGAACAATTTACCTTAAAGTTGTTCTTCTGTGTTGTGTCGGACATCGATAAGTTCAGAAGAGCACAACATTCAATTAACTGTCTCCAAAACTTTTTAGCGTAGAGTGATTTAGAAACCGACATTCTCTATTAAGCTAAAAAATAAAAAAAAAATGTCGTTACACACCATAATACAGTGTTAGGTACTTAATTCTGTTGAACGGTGCTAAACATTTCTTTTCTAAGTTCACAACAACATCGAGTTTTTCATTTGTTGAGTGATATGCAACCTATGAACTAGAGGAAACAGATACTATTGATAAAGCAAAATAGAAACGCATATTTGTTTATTTTGAACTAGAAACATGTCTATTGGCAAGATATGACCAAACAAACAGTCATTCACTTTTTATTTTGCGTTCTTCTACTTGTTACAAAAAAAAGCAGCATAATAGAAATAAATATTGTATAAAAAATAACAAATAAGTAGAGAAGAGTAAGACAAAAACAGTGTCTCAACTGTGTCAGGTTAAAAACAAAAGTGATATCATTTTGTCGAAATAAATTGTAGATAAAGAGTAGAACAATAAAAGTAACACAAGCAAAAGACAAAAATGACATTCTATATAAGTAAAAACATATCGTGTAACACTACTTCATTAATTTACACGAATACAAGTACAATTTTGGGAAATAGTAGAATTAGCTATTTTAAGTTGCGGTAGCATTCTCTGTTGATGTTTGTTCGTCAATTTGTGCTAACTGTTTCTTAGCTAAACTATTCCGTTTTTGTTGTCGTCTTTTAAGTAAAATACAATTACTAACGGGATTTAATAATACTTCATCTTCATCAGTACGACGATTATACGCATTAGCAGCATGAATTTCAGCTTTAATATCCGACCAATTTTGCATTTCTTCCTTTAATACTTTAGGAACTTCCAACGGTGTTTCTGGTACATGAGTTACATATCGCTGAAAATAGATAAAATAAAGAAATTTTTACACTGAAACAAAAATTAGTAATTAAAACTTACAGATATCCATGAACTTTCCATTACTTTTCCAATAGTTGGTCTATTTTGTGATTCAGTTGTCAACATCATTGTGATCAAATCTTTTGCTTCTTTTGATACTTTATCCCATTCTTGTTTAGGAAATTGATATTCGCCAGCTCTTATTTTCGATTTCATACCAGCTGAAATAGCCATACCATGAAGAGAATAGAATGGTGGATAACCTTGAAAAAGAATACATAAATAGAACGGATAGAGAGATGAAATTTTAAATCTTACCACACAATAATATATACATAATTACACCTAAACTCCATATATCGCAAGCCTAAAACCAAAAGAAAAAATATCGATTAGTAACCAAGGCAAAAAAGATCCTATGTTCGAAGCTCATCGAGTAAAAATAATTCTATGTTCATGACAAATGTGACCATACCTTGTCATAACGTTCATTCGACAAAATTTCTGGAGCTACATAGTATGGTGTATAGCATGGCGTTGCTAAGGGTTTTTTTTCTTCATTTCCTGGAATTAAGAAAAAAATCAAATTAAATTAAAAAATCATCATACTCTAAAAAAATATTTTTGAACGCTTCCTTGCCTTCTTTTGCAAAGCCTAAAATTCAAAGAAAGTAATTAATTTTAATAATCTCTTAAATATAGAAAATAACTTACCAAAATCAGTTAATTTCAACACGGCATCTTCATTTTTCGATGAAAATAGTAAATTTTCTGGTTTTAAATCACGATGTGCCTTAAATATCAATGAAAAAATTAATTGATATCAAATAAATGAGCTAATTTTCTATAGAAACGTACGATATCCATATTATGTAAATGCTCAACAGCAGCACAAATCGACTGCATAATACGAGCAGCTTCACGTTCAGTAAACGGTTTATCATTTCGTTCTCTAATACGGTTAAATAATTCCCCACCTTCCATACATTCCATAATGATCAACAAACATCGATTATTAGAGTACATATTTTCGTAAATATCAATCACTTTAACAATATTTCGACAAGTTTCACTAGCTTTTTTGTGCAGAACAACTTCTCGTCGAGCTTTGTTTGAATCTTTTAGAATCTAAGAGAAAAGAAATAACTAATTATTTCATTTATAACTATTTTTTCACTTGTTCATACTTTTAATGCACATTTTTGTCTTGTTTCACGGTTGTAACATGTTAATACTTTTCCACTAATACCAACGCCTATAAAATAAGAAAAAAAAGTTAATTTTTCATAAAAGACCGATAGATAAATTTACCTAATGTTTCTTTACTAACTTCATATTGATCTGTTACAGCGTTGCGTTTTGTTGGAAATGGAAAATGCCGCAACTGTTCACTAAGATTTGACTGCCTAAATAAAAAGAAAAATTTTCGTGGCTGATTTAAATTCTTTAAAACATAACAGAATAGTATTTTTATCAACGATACGATAGGGATAATAATCAATGAATGAACATGAATTTTTTAAGAACTTACGATGATGATGTGTGTTTTGGATTTTCCGGTTTTTCTTGCTGCGGATGTGCATCATTTTTTTTCTTTCTCCAAAACGGTAAACGCATTTTTACTTTTTGATGTTATAGATTGGACTAGCTAATGAATTTTTCTGAGATGATCTGTTATGTTTCTTCTTAATATACCAATGCTTTATAATCTATAAAAAAAAAGGCTACCGTGTGGGTTCCATATGTTTTATCTCATGCATATGAAATTGAAACACAAATAATTATTGTTGACTCATACCCTATCTTTCATCTATAAATCTGACGTCAGATCAGACGGAAAAGACAATGATTAACCTTTCAAAACTAAAACGTCAAAATGCCACTGGTGTTAAATTGAGTCATAAACAACAAAAACGAAAAAAAAAAAAGAAAAGATGTTTTTTTCCTCTCTCCCTGTCTTCTCCAATGAGAGTTGATGATATATATAAAGCAGAAATACACTGTAAAGAAAAAATAAATAGATAGAATGTTTTTACACCTACGTTTTTTTTTTCTAATTCTTCTATTTTGCTTTTAAAAAAAATGCCCTCGTTAAAACAGAACGAAAATATGTAAATTTTGAAATCAAGTTGGAATGAAAAGTAAACTAAATAAAAATGAATATATGTTGTTTCATTAAATCTATCAGTCATCGATCGACTAAATCATATACTTGCACTTTGATACCGTCGATACATGCATACAATATACAGTACATTTGTTCTCTTTTAACTTTACCTAGATGGAAGGCCATCATCGTACACCTAAATCTATGTCTTAATGAACATGATTTTTATATCTTACCGCAAAGTACGTTTTTTGTTTCAAATCATCTATCAATCTATTAAAATTTTTATCTAAATTTATACGTAACTGTTATAATGAAGATTAAAATACTTTAAAATCAAGGACAAACCTATTTTTAGAATTTTTATTTCAGAAAATAATACGTTGATTTGAGTAAATAAAGATAATTTCTTTACAGGGTAAAGAAGTGCTTTGTAATTATTAGCTGATGAAAACTCCTTACATCACCAAACAGAACGTCAGTTGACATAAACGGCAATAGAAATAGACTTATCTCACTACAAAGAAATACAACAAAAACGAATCATAGTAGACACAAATAGACAAACAGAAGATAAAAAACAATTTTCATACACAATAAAAAATGGTAACACCTCATAAACGAAATTCACAAGAAGTTTTCGAGATAATAGGATCGAGAATCAAAAATACAAAACTAATGTATAATATAACGAAAAATTTCAACTGTCATCAAAATTCTTAGTTCTTGATCGAAAGAATTGTACTTTCCCTACCAGTAGACAAACCGGTTATTACCTTTAAGGTTTTTGTGAAAAATTTAAGTACTCGCTTACACCATACTCATTATTTTCTTCTTTTTGTGTAACTGAGTCATCTTTTTATTGTGAAGAAAGGAGTGCAAATATTACATCACCTACAACGTCTGAAAATCGTACGTACGCTAGAGACGAACTCAATCTTCCATTACAAATATATTCTGATAGTATCGAGTTATGCTAGAGCATATATTGTACCCCAATACGTCAATACGCGGTATGTATAGATAATCGTGATATAGTCTATTTATAGCACAATAAGCACATGCAACACAAAGGAGACGTGTCACAACGTAGTATGATATTTTATCGAGGTAAGTTGTCATGCCCTGATATTAAGGATAAAAAACGCCTCTAAAGTGCACCTCCGGACGAAGTGTAGTGGTGGTCACTTTACCGAGGTTTGAACCATTTTTTCTTCAGGTAATAGAACATACATGTTTTGGTCACTCTAAGGTGATAATGAAAGATTGTATGCTACTCTTTCGATCAAAAAATTCCTCATAGGTTACATTTAACTACTCATTTTTTCCTCATATTTACTACGAAACGTATGAAATACTTTCTGGATTTTGTTGGTATAAATAAACAAACAAACAAATACTAACAGGAACTTGACGATATACCATAACTTTTTTGATGTCGAAGTTTTAGCAGTCATTTTATAATCAACGATTTTGCTTAAATTGACGAATCCTGATTTGTAACGTCGTGTACACAGGTAATGATTGAAATTTTAAGAAGTAGAAGAGTAAGCGTTTCATTTAAAACAAGAGCTTGGTAGATCGGTCCCTGTCTCGCGATTTCATAATGATTCATACTCAAACATGATCGTCCTCTGTCATTATATCTATTTTAATTATCTACTGTGCGCGTATGAGTCCTAAGATAAATAGATTTCGAAACATAAGAAAAAAAATAAGCTATTTCCAAAATAGCTCAACAAATACAGATCAGTTAAATTTTTGTCTACTGAAAGGGCACATCTACACAATATACTGAACATAAAGTGTGAAGGAACCATCTTGAAGAGATGTACCATTGATAGAGAAGTGTGCGTGACAAAGCTTATTTAAATTTATCTTGGCTCATTTAAAAAAGATCACATATACTAATAGCTTAACCTCTGTTTGAGCTATAGCTGCGAGACAGGGTAATTCTTGCTTTCACTATTATCTACATTAGTTACTACAACATTCGAAAATTTTTTTTCTTGTTTACAATGAAACAAATTGGTACTCTCTATTGCCCATTTTTGGTCCACATTTCTCATGAAAAGGTTGATCCTGTTATCATGAACAGATTAACTTTATTCAAATTATAATTGAGAAAAATGTACTCAGAATCTGTTGTTACTGTCTAAGGAGACAAACTGACGAAATGAAGTTTGGGGTTGCCTGTGTCATCAGTACATCGACGTATCTAGACAGCAAAAGCTTTTCCACTTTGCTCATTCCAGATTTTAATTTTCTTCGTTGAAAATAACAATTTTTTAGGAAGAGAGAGGATATCGGCTATAATTTATTACTCTTATTTTTCTACTTATACTCGACTCGCATGTGCTGTATGTATCTGGAGATGAGTGTAAACATGAAGACAAATACACACAGTGGAAGAAATGAAAAGATTCTGAATTAATAAGTGAGAACGCTTCGTTCTTCTATACAATAAAAACATCTCGTTCTGTTCTTCGTAAAGACATCTCGGCAGGACTCCATCAGATACAATCGTGCAATAAACCAACAGTGTCATATGCTATAAAAGTATGACACAGGTACAGTCGTCCTGGAAGCAGTATAGTCAGAAACAGCTCTGCTGAGAAAAAACAGGTGTTTTGTGAGGCAGCGCGTATCGTACGATAGCTGGATTCACTACTGAAAAGAATGCTAGTACTGAGATTGAGAAACTTAAAAGAACCACGTCTCGTTTGGGCAGATTGTTGTGTGCAACCACTGTTTTTAATAGCACGATGGACAAGTGGATGTTCCACTGTAATCCACCGTATTTTCCACCGTGTAGACAGAAAAATTCACTGCACTTTCCACTGCGGCTTTAAAATTTCCACTTTGTTTCTAATTGAAAAACATATCACCGTGACGTGAAAATAAAGTCCATGCGGACTAGGTAGTGAGTGTATTTCTGGATTCAAGACAGCTGATAACTTATGAATTCTTCATTTTGGACGAGGCATATCGTCAAAAGTTTTCATAGAAAATTTTTCATAGGAAACTAACGTTTGTTTTGAGAATATTCTGAAACTTTTGGCAATACATTGAGCTAAAAATGGGAGTTACACCTAGGTTATTGACTATCCTGAAACCAAAAATTTATTCGTGATCTATTCTGAATGAACTGTTGTTTCATATTGATGATACACTAGATCAGCTTTTACGTCTTGTTTTATTTTGCTTTTCTTAGTGTTTTCTATCGGGTGTTTCAGAGTAGATAATATTGTCAGTATTTTGTGTATATTTGGGTCTCTGATTCGAACTAGGCTTTCATCTTTCTTTTAGAACATTTGCCGTGAAGCTTTGTGCAAGATTTCTATTGAACCTTTTGCTTCAAAATATAACTTTAGAGCAGAGCTGGGCAAGTCACAAGTCAAGTCATGAGTAATAAAAAATTTTCACCATTCAAGTCACAAGTCGTGACTTGAGATTTTTTTTCACTGACTTGTAATAAATGTCTCCAGCCAAACAACACAAAAAGCTGCTTTAGAGTAGTAAAAAAACTAAATACGGTAACCAAGAATGTACATGTTTATGCTTCTGCATAAAAATCCATCATGACAAAAATTTCTATTAAAAACACTGGGGGAGCCGTATCACAAAAAAACTTAAGTCTAGACTTTGACTTAAGTTTTTTCGTGATACGACCCCCAGAACACAGTTGGTGCACAAGTACCAGAAACAGATTTCAATAAAGAGGGAGAAATCAATATGAAAACAACAGAGCCATACTTGATGCTGAGAACAGTCATTATTTTTTTAAGCTACAGTGTTTAAGAATTCTTAATAGATCGCAGGGTGTTTCATAAAAATTCTTAAGTGCTCGACTTAACTAAGTCTAGACTTAAGTGTATAAAATCAACACGTAAGCGTACAGAACGAAAACTTAAGTCTAGACTTAGTCAAGTCGAGCACTTAAGAACCGAAGAAGTGATGAAACACCCTTCAGGACTTACGTTGTTCCTTAGCATACGTTTGGTTTCAACGCATCTCGGATCCACATGCGATGAATCAGGAGAGAGAGAAAATCTAATGGCTCTCGTCAAAAATGGCAGCTGTCAAATGTTGAAAAAATGAAAATATGCAGTTCTCGATTTGTTACAGTTTCGAAGAATTGAAATCTTTCAGATATCGCTGCTGAAAAAGTATTTCCCGTAAATTTACGTTCATATTTATGTAGTGGTTCACTGCGTTTTGTCAGAAAATATCCCGTTCCGGTGAATAAGATCAAAGTCAACTTTATTTTCGCTATTTCTTGTTGTCGTATTTAATTGTTATTTTGCACATTTTTAAAATAGAACTAGCTGGGCGTGGTCTTTTGGAGATTTTCTGCTCTCACCACCAAAAGTGTGAGTCATCAAAGGTCACCGACCTTTAATAACAATGACTCAAGTCAAGCAACATCAAAAGAGTAAAAAAAGAATAGAATAAACAAGCCAACTAACGTTAGAATCAGAAATAGTAAAAAGAAAAAAACAGAAAGTAAAAAAGTTTTTTTTCTAAAAGAAAATAAGAAAAAAAGAACAAATATAAATTCACTGACATGTTTCACTGGAAGAGATACTGAAGTAAAGCTGTTTTGAAAGACATTAGAGAAGAAAGACAAATAACTGACTCTGGGAGATTACTCCAGTCAACAATAGTTGAATAAAAAAAAGAAGCATGCACTGTTTTCGGAGAAAAACCATCAACAGAAGATGGAATGCAAACATATTTAGAGTGATGAAGACGTAAAGATGAGTAGTGAGGATGATGAACAGTATAAAAAAGAGAAACAGTACTTAGACGATAATAAATTTTGAAAACCTATAGAAGTCTAAAGTATTTACGACGAAGAGAGAGATTTGTAAGAGAAAGTTGAGATACAAGTAGGAAACTAGAAAAACGATAGTCAAAATTGCGAGAAATAATACGAGAAGCAAGTTTATTTACAGAATCAAGAATAGTAAGAGAAAACGAACTATCATACGAGGCATCTCTGTACTACGCGTGACTCTTTCTGATGGCAACCAAGAACATGCAAAAACTTAAATTGATTTTTAGTTTAATAACCGGCTCAAATAGCCAACATCTAGAGGAGAAGGGACGTTCCATCAGTATTCTTAAGATTCATGAACTTAAACACCCATATAAGTCAATTTAATATTAAATTTGTTTAGTGTGCCGTTTCCCAATATCCAGTTAAAACAACTATTCAGAAGAATATTTTTAACTTTAAATTTCCTTTTATGAAGTAAAATCAAATATATGAGTTCACTCAAGTTTAAGTGCTGTTTAATAATACAATTAAAGTCTATAATTTTATTAAAACTAACGTATATCCCTTCATATTACCACGGGCTTCGCGCAAATGGATCAGTGGCAGGTCACACATTGGTGTTAGATTATCTGAGTGACTGAATCACGAACACCGGACTTTTTGTATCATTCTAGGTAGAGAAGTTGCCTGGAACAAAACGTCAGAATGGGACGCATGGACTCTCATCGGAAACCCTGGTTAAGTTACATCAGGAGAACATGCTGGTAAAGCTAAATCAGTACAATGAATGAAAAATGGCGTTGCTTGTGAAACGTTGCTTCTAGCTATAGTTTCTGGTGTACCCTGATCGAAGCTGTAGTTAGTTACGGGCTTTTTTTCAGATCGGGCTCTCCAGACATAAAAGCTAGATGTAATGCGATACAATCAATATAAAGTCTAGTTAGTACTTTGCACATAGCATATCCGAATCTTATTTTGACCGGTCGAAATAATCTAGCACTACATAAATACGTATTTAAGTTTCATAAGTCTTGGTCCTCCATCCGTAATTGTGCAAAATAGTTTGTGAAAAGCTTAAATAAACATTACAGTTTAGAGAAGTTTCTTTTAGTTTGACTTAATTCGGTTGATGAATTCATTTCCAAAAATGAACAAGCCCAGAAATACAGACTAGAAAGTCGTACTTAGGGGTGAGACACTTTCAGTTCCTAAAGTTCTTGTGAACTAGTTGGTCGTTCTTAGAACGAGAATAGCTAACCAGTTACCGTGCAAAGAAAATGATTTGAAATTTTCCATCCCTAGTCACACTTAATGATATCAATCTAATTAATTTGACAAAAAGAAATAAAAAGATTTGTTTACTTCTGATTGGCTACTTTCCGCTTTTCTACATCAAGGTTAATATAGCATCGTTTGCTTGTGGAACTAGTGAATGATGGTTAGTCAGGGTACTTCATAGGTAACAACTCATCGTAAAGAGGTGCAATGAATGTAAACTCAATTTGATAACAGTGACTAGGTAACGCTCTTCTACGCTGTACTTGGTTCCTTGACTTCAGCTGTGCTACACTACACTCACGAGTAGATCAGTTTGTTATCTAACATTTTTCTTTTATCAGTACGAAGCAAGCTCGTATCTCCCTTGGGTCAGCACTCGCAACAGAAACTCGATCACCTGGACGATGAAGAGTCGCTGAACACGGAACATCTGAGAATACGGTAGAACCCCAAAAGTTTTCTGGAAATCCTCAGCCTCCTAGGACGACTGATCGTAGATGATTAATGGTTAATTATGTATTTCAGTGCCGTTGGTTTGGGATTATTCTACTCTAGCCCTTTTTACTTATTTGAGACACTTTGCTTCCACCACATACTACCCCGTATCTCGGCGTCCTCTGTTGCATACACCTTTTCTCCTTTGATTCTCTTAAATCAAACGTGTCTAGCACAATTTCTGATGCTCTCTTAGTTGTTTTCTACATATCTTCGAAACATTTAAAGCCGAAAAATTTTAAAATTACTTATTCTTCCTTATGATTGGCTCATCCACGAAATATCTGAAAACTAGTTTTCCATGTTCTGCGTACATACAAACACATACAATTGTGTTGCAAGACCTTTGACTAAAGCCAAGGTAACTTATACGCAGTGTATCGTGCCCCGACGGGTGTGGGATAAGGATATCCTTGATTAAATGCGTATTAGATTCGTTGGAGCAATATTTGCTTCCCTCAATCTGTGTTCTAGTTCCACATGGGGTATTTTAAGCAAAATAATGGTTTTTAACAAATATTTGATTTCGTCCACATAGGTCTTGCTAGATTTCGAAGGATCTATTGGATAAAGAAGTGCTTTTTTTTATGCGTAGCTTGTAGAATTCAAGAGATCGATTCATCAATAATATTACGCTCAAGTCAATGTTATTTCTGTCGTAGTACATCGATTTTCAGCATTATCACACTGCACTCTTCTTTCTGTTTTCTAACTAACGAAAGTTCGCCTTCAACAGAAATAATAAGAAGTTAAGTCATAAAACAGACATTCAAGAATGTTAACGAAACAACTGTATCCTTATATGATCGAGATACCATATTAGTTTAAACATAATTGATGTGCAGACTTTTTGTTTTGTCACGGTTAGATTAGAAAACTTCGAGCTCAAAAAACCCGTTTTGATTCTGAATGTTGCTTCCGCATAGAGAGCTATGTTTCAGAAAGCTAATTATATCTGAAAATTCAGCAGTTAAACATAAGTAGTTGAACAAGCGATTAGTGATGTAATTTTAGTGAATAAAAACGCTTT
>CAJNOQ010002162.1:0-25866 GCA_905250885.1 Didymodactylos carnosus | reverse complement strand
CCCAAACCTAACAGCAGAGGAGTGCAAAGGCTTCAGGAAAGACGTCCACAGCTCCCGAACCATGGATTTCTAAGATGTCGCTCACATCCAGTTTGTAATACTTTCGTGAAACCAAAAAATGCAAAATACCATTCTAAAAATTTAATGATTTCTACGTGATACCTACTGTCGAGGGCACTAGGGATTTTCAGTGAGCTTAACGTTGCCCGCCGAAATTTTTTCTTACTTTCGACACAGTTTTTATTTGAGCGAAAACGAATTAGCGGCTCACATGTTCAGGTGTTGTAGTATTCGGGGTCCTCTATCTAATAGAGTTTTCAAAATCCTATGAAAATGTTTCATTTCGATACAGTATGGCGCCAAAATGGACAAAATGTGAGTTTAGTACGTACCGGATACAAGTTACTGTATGAGAACGAAACCATTCCCAGGAGTCGGGTTTATTTTAGATCGAAGAAGAACGTTGGCTCTATTTATGTAAAAAATTTGAGCTCTTTATTTTATATGATTGCTGAGATATAAGTAACACAAAGTTGTCAATATTAGAGATGTCGCATTTTTCAAAAGTTGGTCGAAATTTTAAAATGCTCGTTTCTCAGCAATCCAGCAATATTTTTTCAAACGGGAAACACCATTTTATTCAGAAATGCCTATATTTTCTTGTATAACTGGTTTCAACAACTTCTGTGAGATATGGTTGAGCAGTGTCGGTCGCGGCTTATACGAAATGGCTCATAAGGCTTTTTATTAGACTAGCGAAAATGGGGCCTATTTAAATAAGGAACAGGGAGCTGAATTTGCTGTGTACATCTTCTGAATTTACTACCTGACTCCCTATTCATACTGATTTTGCCTTTTCAGGTAGAGACTATGAGAAGACAAAAACATTGTCTGCTCGATGAACGCATTAAAATTTGATTGCACTGTGTTCTCAAGGAAAGTCCGAGTAAAACATAGTGGAATCAATCGTAGATAACAAAACGGTGACTGGAAAAATGTGGAACTAGTGCGTACCCGTGCAGCACAGCATGCCGTACACACTGGTTGTGTCGGTCTTTTTTCAATACTGTGCTGAGATTTTTCTGTAGGAGAGTCGATCATGTTTTTCATAAGAATCTTATAAGAATAATGTACAAGTTTTGCTGACTCTTACCAATTTCCTATGAATTCTTGTGAGATTCTTATAAGATTCAGCAGAATTCTTGTTGAAAAAAAAGGTGTTCTTCATTTTTTCAAGTACTGAAAAATCAATGAGAATTTTGTCCTTCATTTGTCCCAAATTCTGTTCTTCAGCTCTCAGTTGAAGAACAGAATTTGGGCAAATGAAGGACTGGTGTTGAAGAACTATATTTATATTTATGTATTGACTTTAGCAGCTGCTGGATCAAGTGAAATTATTCTATTATTTCTTTTTGCTGTTATTGATCGAATGTCGAAATTCAACTTTTCCGTTTGTTCATAGAAATGGAACATTGGGAGAAATGTATTGCTGAAGAAACCGATAAATTACGAGATATCGAAGCAAGATTAGCAGTAGTAAGAGAAAAAGCAAAGAAACGAAAACAAGAGGAAAACCCAGCGAATTGAATTGGCTATTGTTGATCATTTTCGTTATGTATGTGTGTATGCCTGATAATTTATATAAACATTTGTTTTTCTTTGTGTACAATAAAAATGTCAATATATGTTAACATCTTATCTCTATATCAGCCTAGACACCGACATCCATTTATTGTCTTATCGTTCTTTCTTGCTTGCTAGAATGCATTTTTAAATGCATTGTAAGCATTTAAAGAAGAATGAAGTCGCATTAAGGAGGGTCCATTCCTCCTCTATATTTTGACATAGTGTGTGTTTTGACCTGAAGTGTTTGCCTGACCTTCGTTATCACGTCTGAAATGCACAGTTTAGGAGTAATTCAATAATTAATAATTAAATTTAATCAAGATTTCGATTTCAGTGGTATTGTAAAATATTTCATTATATTTTACTGGAATGTCCGATCAATATCGCTGTAGCGTTATTCTGTAGACAATCTTTGGTTGTATATAATAAGCTTTAAAAAAATTGAAAGTTTTCCAGTGACATCGGTTTTTTAAGCGAAACATTGTAAAAAGAGTGTTTTTTCTACTCTGAAGCATAAAAAGTAATTTTTTAAAATCTTGCTAACGATTGCACGATAGCAAAGAATTTTCAAGAAAACTTTTCGCTAGCGAAGTTGTAGCTGATGCCATTCTGCATGGAATAAGCGGAGGGGAATTTTAAAATAAAATTTTGAGCAGAAGTTAAATGAAAATTAACACATTTTGAACTTTAAAAGTTTTTAATTAATAATTTCTTGAAGTTGTTGTCGTTAGAAAACCAAAACTGCTCTGCTTATTCCTACAAGGGCGTCAGAAAACCCCAGCAATTATTGTCAGAATCAATAGTTTTTAATTGTAACATAGTGGCTAGATAGCCCAAAGTATCCTCTGCAATTCTGCACAAGGCCGACTCCTCTGTCTGCTGCGGTTCTTGAAGGGCATGTATTTACCCGACGGAACGGTAACGAATTATGGGTGAATGAAGAAATGTCTGTCATTCGAGAACCACAACAGACAGAGAGATCAGCCTTGCACAGAATTGTAGCGAATACTTTGGGCTATCTAGCTACCATCTTACAATTAAAGATTCACCACAGGTTCAGAATACGGCAACTTCACCGCTTTTCATCTGTCAGGTACACCATCTGAAATACCCAGATTTTTAGCATAAAATATATGTGAGATAGAGTAAAGCCTTCTCTTCAAAATGATGAAAACTCTAACTCTCTGTCTCTGTTCGTTCTCGAGTTATTCAAAAACATCCGTGGTCGCTCTATTAAGAAATGAATAGTAGAAACCCGGTTTGCCTAAAACCGAGTACAGGTAACTGCTTATCGGTAGCATTTTGAAAAGTCAAATACAGACGTTTGTAGCGCTTGGAAATCTCTGTCGAATGACGTATTACTTTACCGTTTCCAATAAACCGTTAATTTGCAAAGAACAGTGTAAGGCACCAGAGTGATATTAATTAGTATTCATTAGCATTGATTAATTATAAATTATTGTCTTAAAAAAACTTTTTCTGAAACGGTTTTCATCAAGCCATAACAACAATATCGGATGGCCCAGATAAAATCGGATACTTTCATTCGTTGTTTTTGAGGCACTGCCCAGTAGTCTTAAGAGTTTGTTCTAAGCTCAATCGATAGAGAATTGAATTGTCTACAAAACCTACTATTTGAATCTCTGATAGCATTTTTCTTCTTTGAGCATCATTCAAAATATTGGTGAAAAAAAGGACGCTGAGTTGTCAAATTGCGACAAGCTTTTGTCGTCTCCGTTTTGGGGATTTTTAGCCCGTTGTCTGAGGTTCAATAGTTAACTTATCTGCGTAGATAGATAGAGAATTTTGTGCTCTATCGTTTTTTTTGGATTTGTTAGTTTTTTGCACAGAAATTTTCCTAGAAGACTTAACTGTAAAATTTCGAAAAATATGTGAGAAGATGCAGAATATTCCGATGAATCTTCTGATTTTTTCGAAATTCTTATGGAATCTATTTTTCGATCAGGGCAAATATTTTTCTATTTTCAGTGTGTCGCAGTTGGGCAACTCAGCACGCTTCAATATTTTGAATGGTGCTCAAAGGAGAAAAATGCTATCAGAGATTCAAATAGTAGGTTTTGTAGAGAATTGAATTCTCTATCGATTGAGCTTAGAATAAACTATTAGGACTACTGGGCAGTGCCTCAAAAACAACGAATGAAAGTATCCGATTTTATCTGGACCATCCGATATAATCAGTTGATAGAACTTTCGAAGGATCACAGAATGTGTATCTTCTCTTATATCTCAAAATATGACGAACTAAAATTGAAAAAACTGTGCTTTTTTTAGTTAAAAAATCGTCGAGCGTCGTAGTTTTTCCTAACAAATACGGTGTCAATCTTAATGAATCGGTTGAGACTTATTGCTCAGAAGTTGAAATAAACTCAAAAATACTGGTCACATAGAAAGCTAAACGTGTCTTATAGCTACATGCGATTTTTCATAAACAAATAAGTAACTTCGGACCGAATAAACAAATTTTGGCAAATTGATATTTTGTATTTGTTTACGGATCAAACCGCTCCATTTTTGTAAGTATTCTTTCATGTATAGCATGTTCATATTATAGTGGTATTCATCACTGATGTTGTAACATATATTTACAACAGAGTATTTTAAGTTTATGTGAATATTCTCATTGATATACTTTTTTTTTGACATTCACCTGGCCTGTTATAGATCAGTTTGCTATTTTACTAACATAAAATCTATCATGTGCTAGTAGTAAATGTGGCGGCGATATAGTTATTGTTTCTCCTGTTTTTCTGCTCATAGTATGTATATGCATACAGACAAATTATACTCGCGCGACATACTCTACGGAATGGTAAATAAAGCGAATATATTAAATGGCCGAATAATCTGATAGTTAAAAAATTTGGTTGAACTTATGCAAAAACGCATTTTCTCTTTGATAAATGGAATGATATTCGGTGCTAGGAATGGTTGTATTACTTTTATTAGCAATTGCAACTTGATTAGTTACTAACACAATTTAACAAGAATAAGAGTAAAAAAAATAGATTTAGTTCCATAGTACGTCGATAGCTTTCGTCTACGTCGAAAAAGTTAGTGTTCGTACAAAACTGATTTTGAGCTTTGAGTGATTTAAGTTTTAGAATGCTATAATGGATACATACCGCCTGTGTTCTGAAAGACTAATCGTTAATCAAGCCATCAATCGTTAAAATAAATTAAAACGGCTGAATTCGTTAAACATTTAGTTTTAAAATAGACGCAAAGAGAATTGATCAAGTCAACGACACTACTACTAAGACTACAATAAAAAATGTATAACAAAAGAATAAACCAATTATAACAAGAAAACGTTTGGCATCGCACATGCTAGAAGAAAGAAGAAAATGACGAAAAGAAGTAACAAATGAATTACAATTCATAAACAATATAAACGATAGATGACTAACTTTTTAAAACTTTCTGTAGAATAGATAATGATTGTAATTTAACTCGTTGAACGATAACGGAAACACCAAACGTCCATCACCTTTAGACCGGAGCGTTGAGAAACATCTTGTTCTTTCTATTTAAGACCCTCTGTCTTATACTTTCTGCAATATGTCGCAACAGTGATCAAGATCAGATCCGCAAATCTTTTTTCCATTTATCAAATGACTGTATACCATCTTATTTTCCAAGGAGACACGACGTTGAACTTGAGCTTTTATTCCACGTGTAAAAAATAATCTCTGATATACATGGGAAAGCACCAACCAAAAGCCTGAGATTTATAATAAGTAATGCCTCTGGCACGGAAAAGAAAACTGTTTAGACAGGAGTAGATTACAAAATAAAGAGAGCATTAAAAAAGCAAGCTATTGAGTTGAAAGTGAATATTGACAGGATAGGAAAAGTAGATACAATGGAAAAGATGATAATACAGATACAGAGATTACTCAGATGTGCAAATGTACTTTCAATATTTTTTTGAAAGAAATGACTGTTCTTGCGCTAACTACTTGTTCTGGCAGCTAGTTCCACTCGATCATTATGGTGAAAAAATGAAGAAGTTACATATTCTTTAGAAACTGTGGGTATCTCAATCTGCATACTGTTCCGGTGATCGATGTTTAGTCAATTAGATCTTTAGCAACTGATGATTTTATAAAAGGTGGATCGAAAAGTGCTAGATGAGAAAGAACTTTTTATTTTGAAAAAAAATAAAAGTCTGAAATATTTTCTTCTTGTAGGCAAATCTGGCAGTTTTAATTTATTAATCAAAGATGTCACAGATCCATCGAAGCTTTTGCAAATCATCTGTGCGGCTAATTTAGTGATCATACCTAACTCACTTCCATACCCTTTATCATAAGCTATACGATCATAATCTAATTTACTTAAAATACCAGATTTCAAAATCGCTGAGCGAATCTTAATTGGTGCTTCTCGAAAAGTTATAAGCACTGCACCCAAACGCCTCTTACGCGCTCTCCCCATGATAAATTGGAATTGAAACTAACTCCAAGTAGAACTATACAGCTTTCTTGCTTAATAACTGTTTCATTGATAGTAATCTGCTACGGACAGTAGCCGCTATGGCTGAGTGATTATGTTGTTCGGCACGTACTTCAAAGGTACCGTATTCGAATCTCGGCGCCACCCACTCATAGAATAACCCTGGACAAGTTACTAATGGCTATTGTCTCGGATCACCCGTCCGATAGTATGCTCACTACGTTGTGACATACACCAGTACTTCGGTGCTAGTATGTGGTTAGTGAGTGTGTGTGTATGGGGAGCTCGAGCAATTGGGCGAAAATAACTCTGTGTCTGGCTGGCCTTCTGTCCAGAGCTACAGCTTGCTTGGTGACTAGTAGAAGAATGGGTGACCGTCTCTGAAGATCATCACCTGTAGGAAAGATATTGGGCTTATCGAAACTGCTTCGGCAGCACCCTATACCGCAAGGCTTCTTCCGCTTCTTCCTTCCTTCCTGCTATGGACATTTGTGATGTAACTTATATCCATTAGAGTACATCAATGACTTAAAATTAAGATGGCAACATTCGTCTGTTTATTAATAAAAAATTGACAATCTGCTGCCGTACACAGAACACTCATCGACAAAAAGAAGGAATAGCACGAGTAACGATGTTACCGTCGGACGGTCATTTATACAGGTTAGAAACAGTGAGGGATCCAGAATGGAGCCTTGTAAGACTCCAGATGGGATGACTACCGTCTCTGAAAATGAGCCACCTATCCAAACTCTACCAACCAAGTAACTCATGAATCATTTTTATAGTACACTCTTCATGCCCAACGAACAGAGCTTCGTGGGCAGAATTTGATGAAGAATATGATACCTTTTTAAAATCAAATAGAACCATGATGGAATCGGTTCCAGTTTCAAGATTTTTATAGATGTTTTGCCCAGCAGAGAAGAGCGTCTGTGGCAGAACAATTTTTTTACTGCTATTATCACTGTAATGGAATTATTCATTTAGTATTCATTATTCATCGAAGTGCATGAATAAAATGCATCTAGAAAAAACATATTTTGAAGACTTTTGGAAATAAATTTCCAAAATTCCCAGAAAACAGGCAAGGAGTTATAATTTATTCCTGATGGGGTAGAAAGAAAAGAGCTAGATTGTTTGAACTTCTAAACTCTAAATTGGTTTTTAATGCTCATCAATATGTGAACCAAGACTATTTTTAAATACTTTTTTTGTCCAACACGAGAATCATCAGCTATAACACTTTCTGACGTTAATTTTGGTTGCGGTCAATTTAGTTATATTATTATCCGAGATGCAAGGAACGAACACTATTATTAATTATAGAATTATTGATCAAAACGCTTTGTCTTGTTGAAACTTTGTTGTATTATTAAACGTGATTGAACGACGCATTTCTTTTACATTGCCTATATCATTCGAATTAGTACATAATAAATTTATGTTCGCTTGTATAATTAAGCAATTGTACACATCGAGAATGATACAAGTTTTCAGCAATTTTTAGTGAATTGTACACAAATCATTTGTTTGATAGCTAATGTTAAGAAAGCCAAAAAGTACTGACTTATCCGGTGAAAAAATTCTCAACATGCTGACAAGTGAAGAACAAGTAGTCAGTGGGCCACTGGTAATAATTACAAAGAAAATTGTTAAAGAAGCAGAAAAGATCCGGTATTGTGCAAAATTATCGACTCACCTGTTCAAACCCAGTTGTTTGATCATTCTCGACCACTGTACATTCTTGTACAAAGAAAACTCTTTATGACTACATGCATTCGAGTATGCTCTATCCGAATCTATATGAAATCAGATTTGCACAATACGACATTCAGGTTCGAGAAAACAAATGTTTATTGAAACCCATCGTTTTTTGTCTGTTCACAATTATAGACTCGATATCATATTTTTGTATCAAAGCGATGTTAGTTTGACTCGAAAGTTATATAGATAGACAGAGGAGGTGTTTCAGAACATTTTCAGAAAAAAGAGTTTAAAAAATGGTATATTTGAAATTATTATTAGATTTTATTGAACAACCCAAAATGGCTTGAAAACCTGACCTAAGTTCAGTATTTTGGCTACGAAATTTGAAATAGAGGTGGGACTTATTTTTTGACAATGAATTTGAATAGATGACACTTTTTCCTTCGAAATGAGAGATTCACGAGCTCCGTACATCATTTCGTTACAGAGAATTATATCCGTGTCAAAACACATGTCACCTTTTTGCAGTAAAAAAGCACAGAAGGTTTGAACAAGTGAGTCTATAATTTTGCACACTTCTGTATCTTTAGAAATTCGCTTGCCCATCGAAAAATGAGAACAGGAAATCAAATCCTAGTTTTATTTTAAATCAAAAACTTTCATCCAATGAATTTCTATTGCTAAAATTCGAGAAAATGTATAAAATAAACGCATGTTTTCCATCTGATTACATACCATGTGTACTACATCGACTATTAGCTGAAATGTGCCAACATATATGAAACGATGGTGTAATGGATCGAATATATGAAATAATTATAACTACCCAAATATAATTGCTATTTAAAATAATGAGTTTATAACTATCGTCTTGAGTATTTATTATCAGAGCGTTTCAGTTCGTGTTCTATGGGTATCGGTCTTAAAGTACGACGCTTAACACGGCCGAGGATAAGACTGATCGAAAGGTCTGCTTCAAAGGCATTTATATTGAGCTAATCATCAATCGATTATGAGCTTTACTTTAAGATGTAGACTCTTAAAAATACTGAAAAATCAATGAGAATGTTGTCCTTCATTTGTCCCAAATTCTGTTCTTCAGCTCTCAAGGATCCAAAATTTGTTCTTTAATTTTGATTCTTTAGAAATTGAAGAAAACAATTTGGGGTTCTTGAGAGCTGAAGAACAGAATTTGGGACAAATGAAGGACTGGTGTTGAAGAACTATATTTATATTTATGTATTGAATTTAGCAGCTGCTGGATCAAGTGAAATTATTCTATTGTATTTCTTACTTTTAAGAAATACCGACGACAGAGAACTGGTAAGACACAGTAACTTATATTGGCAGTTGGAGAGCGATGATAGGTCTAAGATTAAACATGTACTCACACACATACATTTACAATTTGCTTTCTACATTAAAAGAAAAAAGAAGAAAAGAAAGAAACACTTTTTTTGTTGTCTTTGTAGAAGAAATTCACTAGATATTCTCTTTATAATCATCACAAATTAGATTGTTGTCGCATTGTAAGCCAAATGAAACGAAGTTACTTACATAGAAGAAGAAATCAATCGTTAACTAACAACACAAGATGTTTTTGGAAATTGAATAAAATGACACTTATCGAATACATCAAACGCGTTTTAGAATGATTGTCATATTCATCGAAGAGAAGAACATATTTTATAACGAGATAGTAGAATGTGTGATAGTCTTCTAATTGACATTGAAGATTTATAAGTGTTCACATACTTGAAAATAATTTGTTGTTTTTTCCTTCATAGTACAAATATAACACGTCGTTCTTGGTTTATGGAGAATGAGTTGATCTGAATAAATCAATATAAAACTCGTTATTGCTGGTTAACCAGCAAAATCAAAACTGCAATTTTTACTTTTCAAAAACCACAGTTGTCATAGTTTTTCTTTTTAGAATATTATGTCTAATTGGGTATGAAACAACATATCTACAAGCATATTGTTTGATATGTATATAAAGGTCATTTCTTTTAACCCTGTGGGACAATCAGAAATATTTCTGTTAGAATCTGTCAATTGTCAAAGTGTTGAACATAGATTAATTTGATCTATTTGTGTGCAAAACTTAAGTTATTGAAACATTATTAGTCATTTGTACTAATCTTTTATAGTATTCATTAACGTTATAATAATCATTATCATTATTTTTGTTTGTCTGCTCGATTGTTATTATAGATTATGTTAAAATAAAATTTGTTGAAAAAGATGTACAGACCTCTTCTATACACAACAACGACAACATAAAAACAACCTTGAACTGCTAATAAATGTACATGCATATTTTGTAATTTCAAACTACCTATGGTGTCTGATGATGAACAAACACCTCCTGTGTGTGTGTATTGTGTTTTTTCTTTTCTCTCTCTTGCTCTAATGATTAACTCAAAAAAATGTTGAAGTGCTTACGGGATGGAACATAGACTGAACGAGTATGAAAAAATGTACAGTTTAGAGAGAAAACTAATTATTGTACATTCTTACAGCATCTATCGTTCAAGAGCTTTGATACTGTGTGATCCAACTAAGCAAATGAATAAAAACAACATTAATCCCGTTAGTACAGAACCGGAATGTCTACTTGTGACTTTAAAAAGACACGACAACTTATTTCTCTTTTTACATGGATACTTCCGTTAGCATGCTGCGTCAGCTACTAAAAACGCAAATGCTTTTCATTGTACCATTTTAGAAAATAATAGATTTTCTATATACATGTCTCGTTCTAATAAGTCAGGCACACTACATTTGAGTTTGAGAACATACCAAGCCTGCATTTTTTATGAAAAGAATGAATTACCGTATTCAGATCAATGGTTCAAGTTAGCTGAGGACATCCTAGTCTATACGCACTCCTACGTCCTACTTGCTCTTGAACACACTAGCAATAGAGAAAATGAGTGTTTTCACACAAATGTTTGCCTATCTTCAATTCATGCGTATGTAATAAAGAAATAGGTAAATTCATGCTGAAGAAGGATCAAACAAGTGTGTAACACGTCAACAAGTGCGCTCTCTAATCAATTCATGCATGAATACGGTTTGTGATAAGTTGAACGACTATTTGCAAAGAGAAAATCAATAATTAGATTTATCTAAAACATTGTTAAATAAGAATCAATTCTGCACGATGGTTCAATACTATGACTCTTTTCAAAGTGGCATGACAAACCAAACGAATGAGTTATAAATTTTTAATTCTCTAACAACGTTTAGTTTCAATTGAGTATACATATTGTACTGAATTTTTCTGATTTCTTGAAATAAAAATCCTCTACATTTTAAAGAATGAGTAGTAAATCGTTTATCGTTGATTTTGTTTCACTGACGGATTCAGCCAGCGAGCGGTATGAGCGACTGCTCGTACCTTTGGAGGAAAAAATGATTTTTACCTAGCAAAACTGCCCCAAAAAACTTCTTGTATGGCTATCGCACCCACTTCATACTTACCTTAACTAACGCATGTATCTTAGAAAAATTCTGAATCCTCCACTGATGTCGTTAGTTAAGGAAAATGAATAATATGGCTATCAAAAATTTTGTTCTAATGACTGAGTGATACCAGAGTCAGAAGCACCAATGGTTTTTCTTGCTTTCCAATATTCATTCACTCTAATGTACTTCTTTTTAATTAAGATATTAAAATTCTTTAATGCAGGGCATCATAAACTCACGATAAAACAAGAGTCAATAGGTCTTGATAGATAATACGGCTTATATTGTGTTAAAACAAGTATGCTCTTGTTATTCCAATAATTTTCATTAGCCTCGGCTCTGTGGCACATTTGAAAATTTTTTATGGTAGGTGTGGATTTTCCGAAAACTAATCAGTATGTAGGATTTTAAGAGAGGATCGTTAGAAACGACGGATTAACTCATTTTTAAACCAGAAGGAGCCTATGCTATCGCATCAGAAGGGGCAGTTACTCTGCTGGCAGCTCGCCAATGAATCCTCGCCCTCATAAATCCGCCACTACCTTGGTTCTGCAGTATGAAACGTATATATAGACCAATACTATTACATGTTGACAAAAAGAAAACATTTAATTCGGTTGTTAAATATTATTTATTTTACACCTACTTCACTGCAGCAACAGAGCTCTGTTTTGGATACAATTTTTTTATTCGTATTGAAACAATGATTTATTAATTTTTTTCCAACTAATATATGAATGTATTCTGTTGTGTTCCCATTGGTTTCTGTTTACATCGTATTTGACGAAACTAAACTTGTTGGTTGTAACGAAAATATATTTCTTTTTTTTATTTGTCGATTCATCCATCTTAGACAGAAATATAAGACTTTTTTTTTTTAAGCTTAATTCGTCACTTTTTTTTTTGTTCTTCTCTCATTCCTATTTGTTCTTTTGTCTTTCGTCGTAGCTTGTTTTATGTGCGGAAAAACGAACAATTCGAATGATGTGAATAACGTATGTATGTATCCATTTAGAAACAATAAATCACCAACCAAATACAATCTTAATTATACACAGTTAAAGAAAAAGGTATATAAAGAGGTTGGATCTTATTCGATAGAGTTTAAAAAAAATAATAGAACTAGCTATTGAAAAAAAAAAGAGGAATATTATATGTTTACATATGTCGATTCAACATTGAAGAGAACATTCAATAAGCCTTTTTTTTACTTTTGTGACAGCACTTTTTTCTTTTTTTTTCTCAAAAAAAAAGAGCACATAGCCGAAGAAGAAAAGCACTTTTTTGACGATATCTTTTCTTTTTACTATATATATATATATATAGGGCAGCATTTGTTTTACAAGAGACTTCAGGTAATTAAAATATTAAAACAGGAATAGGGGTCTATTCGTCCGAGCCTCCTTCATATTTAATAATAAAGTAAAAAAAAACTACAACTGGTGCATACTTGCACACAGTTAACTTATATCCTACGGCGTCATTCTCATCCATTTTGAAGTAGGATATAGAAAGTTACGTTTACTGGTCGTTCATGTGTGGCATGTCCATCTTTCAGACAATGCTTACTGAATAACTGTGAACATGAATAAATTTCAAAATAGACATTATAGGTGATGTTAGATGCAAGAAACTGTTTTATTTTCTGTAAATATGAATATGTTTTTGCAAATCTCTCCATTATAGTAGTTGTTAATAGTTGAATTTCTCTCGTTATTACCCATAAAATAACAATAAGATGTTTTTTTCATTTAGATAAGTAATTACGATAAAAGATCATGTCAAAAGCACGAAATTCAAAATGTGATTTAAAATTTTCAATCAAAAGTTTAATTAGTTCCGAGACCGACAAAGTATTTCATGTAGCAAAACATATACCATCAAACAATACTCTAAAACGATTAGTGGATGTACCATTGTCGTCGATTATCACCACGACCACAGCTACAGCTTCATCGGCTACGACATTTCGATTAAATCATGAACTTTATCGAAGACGTGCAACACAACCACCACCGTTAGTTCCATCACAACAACTACCAATCAATAATAACACATTTATTGCATCTTCCTTATTTCCATTTTTAAATACAATAACAAATAGAAATTCAACAAAACATCCATGTTGGCAAATAAATCCCACTTTACTATCGAATATTCATGAACAATTAACAATGTCACTGAATCCAGAACGTTCACCCGCAAATTTTATTAACAAAATTAATCAATATTGGGAATCAATTCATCAATGTGAACCTCAAATTAACTCTTCTGAAACAAAACGTATTAGTCAACAAAACATTTATTCAACAACAATCGCAACAACAGCAACCGGATTAAACGGTCAAATATCACCATGTACGACAACAACTAGTACAGATTCTGTTGCGAATAGATCGAATTCAGAGAAATCAGATGATGTAAAATATGAGGAAGAGGACGAAGAGACAACGGAGGAAGAAGATGATATGAGTGATCGACCAATTGAAATTGAAAGTGAGGGAGAGGAAGATGAGTCCATGGAAAAAGAATGTTTTGTTGAAAACAATGAAGAAAATGATAAGTTAAAAACGTATCCATGTCCACAATGTGAAAAGGTGAGAGAATCATTGATAAAAAAAGTAGCCAATAGTCTTTTTCAGCTCCAATAATTTAGTCACAATGTGTATTTTAATTGAATTGTTAAATCTTATGCCGTTTTATAACATAAATCTCCAATTTTGTACTCGGATAGTCTCTATTGCAAGAACAACAATTTATTTTTTATTATTAAATTTTTATTTATTTTTTAATAGGTATTCAGTGCTCACTATAATTTAATTCGACACATGCCTGTTCACACCGGTGTCCGCCCATTTATATGCAAAGTAATACAAAAATTCAATGTTTAAGAATAGCCTTATCCGTTTGTTTTTTATCTATTTCTAGGTTTGTGGCAAAGGTTTTCGTCAAGCATCTACATTGTGTCGTCATAAAATAATTCATACGTCTGAAAAACCTCATGCATGTCGTATTTGTGGAAAAGCATTTAATCGTTCATCAACATTGAATACTCACATGCGAATACATCAAAATTTTAAACCATGGGTATGTGAACATTGTGGCAAAGGTTTTCATCAAAAAGGAAATTATAAAAATCATAAATTGACTCATTCAACAACAAAACAATATAAATGTTCAATTTGTCACAAAGCATTTCATCAAATATACAATTTAAAATTTCATATGTATACTCACAGTGATATTAAACCGTATACATGTTTCATGTGTACAAAAGGTTTTTGTAGAAATTTTGATTTAAAAAAACATATGAGAAATGTTCATGTTAATGGAGGAGTGGGATTTAGAGGACCAACAACATTGGATCATTCGTTTCATCATCATCATTATCATCATTTATCATCGACAACTTCGACAAAGACATCACAACTATCATCGTCAATTAGTGACAGTTTTCATGATGAAAGTCGTTCATTGACCAAATGAAAAATAGTGAATGTACGTTATGTCAGATTTAAATAGTTTACACCTAAGACTTACATTAAATTTCTGTTACTGATAAACTACATGTTTTTTAGATAGAAAAACTAATCTCCTGTTTAAATCTCAAGAGATCTCACACTTATAAAGAATCTAATTGCTAGAGTATTCATTTTCTTCAAGTTCGGGAAGAAATATGCTCTAAGCAATACTTGTGGTGTATTGCGTAGTATACAAAAATCGAACATTGAACTAATTTTTTCCACAAACTTTATCTAATGTATTTTTTATGGTTAATGTTATGTTTTCAGTTCCCGTTTTTGTTCTCTAAAACACGAAACAGTTTGACAGACAACTTTATTTTGCTTCTTTTTTTTTTCTGTGTCATTGGTTATTTGAAAATAATAAATAATTTTTATAAAAAGGTTATGTTTGAAATTCAAATTCAAATTATACCTGTATGAAATCTCGCTTTATTCTCATCTATATTTAATTGTTCTCTATAGGAGAGAATTTATTTAGCTCGATGAACTGAGTGTTGTTCTTTCATAATATTGAAGTAAGGAACGATTTAAATGTTTTCGGTTGTATGGATTGGATACTCTAACTTCTAATATATTTTTATTGAACGTTTGACCATAAGTTAATGGAACCAATTAAACAATTAAAATAGCTAAAAGAAGAGAAGATATCACGCAACAACATCTAATTATTTCGATCTCGTGTACATTAAATTAACTTATTTTTTCTTAACACTTTTTAATCTATAATCATCAATGACAAACAAAATATATTTCTTTTTCTTTTCTTATTCTTATGTTAGACAAACAAATATTTTAATATACTTGGCAGTATGGCGATAATTATTGGCTAGAATAAAATTGCATGAACTACTTTATAAACATATACACATACATACACACAAAATTTTGAACAATAGAAAAAGTCTGAGTTGATTGCTCCTCCCTTTGCCTTTATATCAAAGATGTATCATCCATTTTGTCTTTTATATACATAGACGAATAACAATAAGTTGATAATAATATATAATTGACTAAGTTAGTCTTGATATACTAATAACTATTATATATAGAAAGAAAGTCATATGATTTTGAAAATTAGTTTTGAAACACCTCTTTTGAAGAGAAGTATTCGATGTTAAATAATTTAAACTGATATAGAATATCATGGACCAACTTTAGATAAAAAAATTTAAATAACCTTCGGGCAATGAACATCCGTTCTATTTTTAAATATTTCTGTGTGTTATTTTTAGTTTAACCGGAAAAAGAATATTAAGGGATGATATAGAATTAAAATGAACCTATCTATAGCATGTCAAATATGTTCCTTTTTTCATGCATGACATAGTGTACAAATTACTTTTTACTATGCTAAAATAGTTGAGATAAATTTTCGATTTGTTAAAATATTAAAAACAACGGACTACTTCTGAAAATTATAGTCAAATACTATGCATGAAAATGTTAACATTTTTTTATTTCACTGCATTTGCAACTATATTTAAGTTGATAATATACTGATATTTTTAAAATTTAAGTTAAATTTTATGTTTTCGATTCACGGATACAGCATAATTTTTTTCTGTATTCATAAGGTTCATCGATCAAGTAAAATAATTGTTCGATAACAAACGACGTGTGGTTTTTCTGTTAAATGCGATTAAGACACTGTATATTCAAAATATCGTTATTAATAAATCACAGTTGAATGATAATAATATACTTATATGATCAATAAGATGATCCTCTTGAATATTGTGAAATGTGTATTATGTAAACTATGATTATGTTTTTAACCAATATAACTGAATATGTTCAAAATTAAATTGATTTTATTCGTTCATCTTGATCATTCTGATGTGCTCATAAATATATTTTTTTCATTTAAAAACAGCGTGAAACAGAAGACGAATAAACTATTTTTTTTATAGTACGTAAATTATTTCAAAATAGAAGCCATTAACTACAATTTACAGAGTACCATTCATTTTTTCTGACTTCTGATCTCGCCTTTAATCACAATACTAAGAGAAAATAAATTCAAAGTAAGAAAAATACTAGTAATTATAAGAAAGTGTTAACGAAAATTGAGATGTTTACAGTTTTTCAGTATTCTAATGTGCTAGCAATTTTCTTCATCACTATATTCTTTGAACAGTGTTGAAAACTACAAAATAAAAATTTGAGTAAAGTAATTATGTGATCGAAAAAGAAATCAAAAATAATAATCATAAGGGCGCCAATTTGTGTGACGACAGACCATTGTTATTCGAGTATTGTTAAGTGCACCATTATCAAAAAATGATCTTATTAAATTTCTTTAACCTCAATTATCCAAACACAAAAAAATGCAAAATCTGTTTTTTTTCCCTTCACTACGTAATTCTGTTACTAAGCATCGTTTGCTGTACCAAATGATGGAAAAAGTGATTTTGTATGTATGTATGTATATATATGTGTATTTTTGAGTGGACCCATAAGTATGTGTGTGTGTGTGTGTATGTATTCATGTACATCTCTAAAAGATCAGAAGAATCTTGAAAAAACATTCATTTTTTTCTTCTCTTCTTTTTTTCACTTTTATAGAGCTAATAAATCTCATTTTCTGTTTCAATAAACTTGATTATTACTAATAAGACAATCAGCGCATAAAAAAGCGATATTTAAGTAGAATAAGAGATTTTAACTACTCAGAAGAGTGTCTCTGTTCAAATCAGACTTTGCATTTGTTGTCCTCAGTTTTTAATCTGATAATCGTGTTACGACAAAAGGATGACAATGAACTCCAGTTTTTACACCGTGAGCGTGGTGTGATGGAAAGAATACACAGGTAATTCTAAGTAAAAATGACTATTATTTTAGAGAGAGAGAGAGAGAGAGAGAGAGAGAGAGAGAGAGAGAGAGAGAGAGAGAGAGAGAGAGAATTTGAGCTCTATTTTGAACATGGACATTCTCGCTGAACTCAACTAACGATAAAAGAACATTTTTGCTTATACGTTTACGATGAAACAAGCAGATTTTAGATTGCAGTTGTAAAAAATACGTTATAAATACAAAAAGTTGTCAGAAATATTTATTGCCAAACCATGTTATTATGTTTCTCAAAAACTTCCAATATATGATAACAAAACTTCCAATACGAATAACAAAATGGTACTCAAAAGGAGAACACAATATGTACATAAATAGAATTAAGAATAACAGCAACGACAAAAAAAAGAAACAAAAATTAATCAAATATGAATAGACAGGTTATAAATCTCTGACAAATTTCTTTACCATGGAATTTCTTCACAAGCCATCTTTGACAAGAAAATTTTACTGTTTCATTTCTATCCGAATTTTTGTTTTTATACACTAACTCTAATGGAATTAGCAGCGTTTATTTTTCTTTTCGTCCAACTAATCGAATGAAAACATTCCTATTTGTTCTTCAGTTGTGGTCAGAAACCATCTAGCATGAAAGACTTGATTATCATGATGAATAAGACTCTTTTTTATTCTTCTCCATCATCTTCCAGTGTCGAGGTCAGCGTATTAACAGATTAATTATCGAATTTGACTTTTCAATTGCTTTTTTCACATAACATTTTTGCTCAGAGTACGAATATCATTTCCATATATTTCAATCAATATATTCTTCATCACATGATCCAAAAGAGTTGGAATGATAGCACGTGTACGAGCCCAGCTTAATTCATACCATATTTGAATCTTTTACGCAGATCTGCTAGTTCTTTGTCTATTTGCTTGTGTAAAGTTTGCTTCATATGGAACATCTTGAAAAAGGGAATCATTTTTTCTCATTATTATTTATATTAGAAGAGTCTGTAGTTAGAGAGGCATACGGAGATGAAAGAGTTGAATTCAATCGTCTGCAGTATGAGCCAACGTTACGCAAGTTTCAACAAAAAACATAATTGGAATACATACGTGATTTGTGAACTTCTTTTCCAAGCTCTTTTTGATATACTTCCAGTTTTTCCTCGCCCTATGAACTCAGCCATTGTTTCCATACAAACTCATAGGTTCGGCGGATTTTAGACACATCAATATTCATATCTTCGAACAGTCAATCAGATGAACAAACAGCATTGTTCTATTTTATTCTAAGAAAATCTATTATAATGAATGGAATACGTTCTCATTGTTCACTTAATTTTTCTTGGTTTCTCGATATTTTTGACGTCAATCTCAAACTTGTGTTGTGCGCTCCTCGTTTAAATAGTTCATGATGATTCTTTGATATTGTTAATAGCATTTTACCTTTAAAAAGTTAAAAAGTACATTTTTTAATCCATAAATATACCGATTATATATATACCTATATCAATTTCTTTACCAAATATGACAATATACACATTCGTATTCGTTCCATTCCCAATTGGGTTCCAAACGATAACGTTCACTTTGTATGTGGCTGTAAATTCTGAAAAATAAACTCCAAATGAACATGTTCCTATGGATTAAAAAAATACTCAATAGAAATCAAATTGATTAGTACAAAAAGAATCAGAGCAATCAAACTCATCGGATGTAACAAGATATTAAGAAATAATTCAGCGCTGAATGACTCTCAGACCTAACTAACGTCGTAAAGAACGAATATTTATTATCAAAACGGAATTACTTAAGCAACAAAAATCGTAAATAGTTTTAACTAAAACACATAGGTGTATCCATCCAATAAGGAAGTATCAGTTTCTAACATGTAAACCTCGGCAATATTAATCTTTTGGACGTACGACAAGAAAAGATTTTTCGAATAATGAGCTGATTTGAGCAAAGAATAGAAGAGCAAATTACTTAAAATAGTGTAAACAAATCGATCAATCTTATATAATGACAAAAAATATTTCTTTTTTACCTAAAGGAGAATAAACAATTGCTTAACATCCGAGTAAAGCATATACGAAATGAAAATTTAAAATAGTTAAAATTTTTACTTTTATCTATAGATAGAGTAAAAAATCGAAAGTCAGTATATACTGGAGTCATCAAGATAAACACATCATTATTACAATAGTAGAAACAGGAAGCCACCCAAGATATTACACAAAAAAGTTATTTCTATGTTTAGTATAACAAGCAAAGGTAGACATTCTGCAAAAAATTGAGGTGTGATCATGTTACTCAAGTTAAGATGGTAATTTTATTTTTATTTAATATTTAATTATTGCAGCATAACAGTCTTTGTACAGTACTGAATAGCGACCATTTGTTATCTGTTGATTTGTCGTCTTGGTCATTGGGCAATACTGATTTTTCTTCTAAAGTCTCTGTGTCAGACGATCCGCCTAATTCAAAATAATTGCAACTGAATGTTTTTGTATAAAAACTCAAGCTTAATTTTATCTTTTACGCAATAATATTTATATGCTGAATTGACTTCAAAATTGATTTCTTATGAGGAAAAAAAATCCGTACTATCTATCCGAATCTTCACAAATCGATTCCTTACAAATTTTATAGAGCATATAGGTAAAGCACACGATGTACGAACAAATTTACTATTAGCTTTACATAATAAATTTTAAAGCGTGAGCACGAAACTTGTGCATGAAAAGATTAGATAAAAACAAGCTCATGCTGAACAAATAGTGAAGTACACAAAAAAGTTTGATTCAATGGTATGTTCAATCGATATCAACTGTTGGGTAGTGCAGGAAAAAAGAGTAAAAAAAATGCATTGTTTATATACAAAGACAATGTATTTTTTGCTTCCTTTTTCTCTTTTTTTCTGCACTACCGACTTTTGTTCAAACGTTTAAATTTTGTATTTACTATGAATATTGTGGTTTAGTTCTCAAATTTGTACAATAATTCTGAAAACACAATGATAATCGAGTATGGTTATGCAGAAAAACAAGATGTGAGGGACTTAGATGACAATATAGCAAAGTATCACAACAATAGTGTACGAATAGTTAAGAAAAAAGAGATAGAATTCTATATCAGTTATCACTTTTAATTCAAATAAAAATCTACATTAGATTTTTGATTCATTTTGACTTTAATTTACAAAAGCAATATGATGTGTGTGATGAATATTGATAATGATGATGACGAAATATTTGCTAATATTGTGTATGATACGTGCTATAGACACGCATTAATACAAACCATTTACGAGAGCTAGAATTTTGAGAAAGAATATCAAAATATAACAAACGATATATTAGTCGATTTTTTTGAAATTTATCATCACTACTATCGTTCACAAAAAAAAGAAAAAAATAAACCAATAAACAATATTCATAATTTACTTACTTTTTCTATCGAAACTTAACGTTGATGAATATGAATCTTTTCTAACTGCTGGCCGCTCTTCGGAGAATATCTCACGTGATATTAGCCTGTCACCTTTAGTTTTGTCTAACCAATTGTTACAAATAAAATAATATCTAAATATTTGATATAAAAACACAGTTATATATAGGCTGAAGTTTCATTTTGTTTTCCGTTTTAAAACTATTACGTTTTATCATCTTGAGGATCATCAATTTCAACTTTGTCCAAATACCATGCTGCTCCAGCACCACTGTTGTCATGTCGAATTATAATTTTTATCAATTCACCAAGATGAACAGCTTTTATTGAAAATATGTCTTCCTAAAAGTGATCGTAGAAAAGTGAAATTAGTTTTGTTAATACGAGTAGTGTGGTAATAGAACATAAAAGAAATTTGAAATCAGCCTAATGTTATTTACCTGCTTCTTTTCAAATTTGTTTATATTATTCGATCTTTGTAATTGTCTTTCACCTGAATCATCTTGTGTCCCATAAATTGTTAAAAATACATTCGCGTCAGTTCCTAAGCAAAAATAAATTAAAGAATACGCAAGAAAATGTAGGAGATTGTTTCTCTACCTGCGCCCGTTTTATCGCCAGTGAAAACGTGCACTGTATATTCAACTTCATTTCTATCACTGACCGTATCTCCAGTTTCATCAGTTGGTAATAATTCTCTTATTGTTTGACGATCACCCTTACTGTTATCAAACCACTGATTAACCACAAACCAATATTCTTCCACATTCGGATCAGATAAACTTATTTTACTTGTACGAACACTGCCTTTATGAATAGAAAAGAAAAACATAACTCATTTTCCTTAGAGACAATTAAATTATACCTTTTTTCCTTTTATCAGATGTTTGACTAAGAGTTCGCCGTATACACACCTTGTAAGTGAATAAGCATAAAGCTATTTAGTTTAAAAAATAAGCCTGATCAATAGTACCTTTTCTAAAAACCATCCTGATTGAAAGCCCTTTGAATCATGGCCAATTCTTATTTTCTCTATTTGACCAACATCGGATGCTTCTAGTTTAAATTGATCAACCTAGAAGAAACATAGGTATGAAATAATGATACTGGAAGTATTAGGAGTTTTACCTTTTTCCGCTCAAATGTATCTGATTTATTTCCAAGTTTTATTTCGTCAGTTTTACCATTGACACCGTAGATCTGAATAAATACCGATGCATCTGTACCCGCGCCCTGCTTATCACCAGTGAAAACTGTGATTTCATACGGAATGGCTAAAACAGATCAATAATACGCACTCAGCCAAGGATGCTATACCGATAGCCTTCGTAAACAGTGGCGTAGACACCAGGAGAGCTGGAGTGGGCGTCGTTCCTCTATTAAATGTTCTTGCCTCTCACTAAAACTTTTATCATTCTACTACTTCGAACTAATATTTTATAATCAATGGATTGTGTAGATAAGTTCGTTAGGTGAAGAATATTTTCATCAAATACTTATGAAAAATTGAGATCTTCTTGGTTGTGTGTCGCAATATGTATGCTTACTACCTACCCAAAAAGAAGCGTAGCATCAAAAACAGCGAGATTTTAATTTCTCATTTTTGTCTCTTCGAGAAAATTTGGGGCAACACGTCCCACTGAGAAAATCCTCTTTACACTCCTACTCGTAAAGAATATTGATGCTGTACAGGAATTTATAGAAAAACACTATATCTGAGAGTTCATAGTAATTAATTCATTTTACAGCCATATTTTTTAAGAAAGATCCATCTAATTAGAAGAATGGAAGGAAGATCGGAGTGAGATAAAATGCGTCTCGACCCTGGATCGAACCCAGAACCATCTGATTACAACATTTTTTTTCCAATATAGTAAATGTCTAACGTTTGTAATTGGTTATACAAGATCATAACTAAAGTAAAAATTAATATAACTCCTGCATAATTGCATTGTTCATGGCTTCTGTGATATTATTTGTGATATGTTGAAAAAAACTGACAGACATAAAAGAAACCAGAATAATGTTCTGTTTTTTCAGACTGATAAATAGCGATAAAATAAAAAAAGTTTTGATGGATGGAAAAATGAATAGCACGTTACTGATACTATCGATTTGACGCTAAGCTTGATAAATATATGTGCATATGAGCACTTGCTCAAATAATACTCTCGTACGTTTTGTCCAACGTTTCTAGGATTTATGGCAAGAACATCAGACATTTGACAAATACTCTCATGTACTTGAACAAGTAATTACCAAGTGGCATTTTACGAGAATATTTGCCAAGTTTCTATAACACCACTTGTCAAGTGGCTGCCAATTATCTACAGAAGTTCTCAAGTAAACAAGTGCCCGCTCGCAAGTACATTCACTAGGGTAGTCATTTTAAATTGTTCATTACTAAAAATGCCATATAAACTTAAGACTATTTACAGCGTGATTTCTGTTTTTCTTCTGATGGTTGTAATTCTAGTTCTATTAATCCATCACCTTCGTTTTTATCTAGCCAACGATGACATTCAAATCTTGAAAAATAGACGTTTATTAATAGAAAAAGAAACAAATCGAACACAATTCATTTATATACGTACCGATATAATTCACCTCGTGTCGGCACATCAATTTCAACATAATCGAGAAACCAACCTGAACCTACTCCTTTTCCATTGTGTCCAATTTTGATGGCACGAATCTATCATATAAAAGAGAGTTTAAAAATTTAGATATATTTCGAAATAAAATATTTACGAACTTTTCCAAGATCACTTAATTCTAATATAAATTTATCAATTTTATTGCGTTCAAATTTATTTTTATTAGTTTCAGAATTTTTTAATTGAACAACATCACTATCGCCTTTTGTACCAAATATTTTTAGATAAACGTCAGCATCTGTTCCTGCTTGTGTCTTATCGCCAGTTTTGATGCTCACATGATAAGATGTTTCTATAGAATAAAAACGAGTTTAATATTAAGCTCTACATAGTAAAACGATCTTACGATAAAGATTTGGTTTTGCATCAAGTGTTAGTTCACGGACCAGTTGACCATCATCTTCGTCAGACGCAAGCCATCTAAAATTGTAGATAACATATGTGTGAGAATGTATATTCTAATGCATATAACACACTTACCTATTGCATAAAAATGTGGCATTAATCTCTTTGTTCTCTTGTTCACGTACAACAATTTTTTCTAAGAACCAGCCAGCACCAGCTCCTTGACCGTCATGTCCAACACGAAGTTTTTTTATTTTATTTAGTGTAACAGCTTCAATAGTAAATGTATCAACCTTCGAAGAGAAATTATACAATGTGAATGAAATCATTTGTAATATTGTCGACATACTTGACCACTTTCAAATTTATTTATATTTGATGAATATTCTAACGGGCGTTCTCCAGTATCACCCAAATCACCAAAAATATTCAAAAAAACGTTAGCATCTGTTCCAGCGCCTCTTTTTTTCCCTGTGTGAACATCGACCAAATAGTGTACAACTAGAAGAAGAGATAGATAAGATTCGGAAAGTTCGATAATTCAAAGTCTACCTGGAAGAGATCGATCAATATCGTGTCCTTCTGCTGGTAATTCTCGGACAATCTGTTTATCACCTTCCTTTCTTGAAAGCCACTTTCCACAACGAAAGACATAGCGTTTTTTTATGTTCATATTTTCCATTTCAATCTAGAACAAACTTTCATCATGAATGTTCTTGAATATTAATAAAGCAAAAATTTACTCTATCAAGATGCCATGATGCAAATGAATGTTTGTTATCGTGTCTAACTCTCAATTTGTACGGTTTTCCAACATCAGTCCCATTAATTTTAAATTCACTACATTTGCCTGCTTCGAAACTATCTGATTTGTTCATAAGTATAATGTCATCTGTTTTTCCTTTACTTCCGTATAATACTATCGACACATGACTATCGGTTCCAGCTCCTCGTATATCGCTTGTATAAACCCAAACATACCAAGGAACATCTGAAAAAGGATTAAAATAACAGTAGATTTCAATGAGATGCTCTATACTATCTTTCGATAAATACTCGGTTGTCGTATTTCTCGTTTCGACTCGTGTAAAGTGCGTTCAATTTTCTTATCATCTTCATCTGTTGCCAACCATTTATCGCAGATAAACGTCTGTTTAATACCTGTGCTTGGACAATCAATTACAACCTGAACATTTACAATTCGTTTGAGTAACAATGAAAGATAATAACTACAGAATAAACTTACTTTATCTAGAAACCATCCCTATGATAAAACAAGTAAGAAATGTCTGTGAAGGTTCATTTAAAAGACTTAAATGAGATAAGTAAAACTTACCGAACTAACACCCGAATTATCATGACCAATATCAATATAAGCTAGTGGACTAAGTTCATCTGATGCATCAATAGGAAATATATCCGTTTTATTTCGTTCAAATTTTCCACCGCTTAGGAAAATTTTCCCAGATGATATATTTTTATTTTCACCATACATTGTCAAATAGACTCGTGCATTTGTACCAGCATTTCGCTTATCACCTGTTGTTATACTTATTATATACGGTATACCTAGAACAAATTCTGAATCATTTAAAAGAAAATATGATAAAAATAAACTGCATAGAGTAGACTGGAGTAATTATAACCCGGCACAAACTTTTTCTCACAAAGTATCCTATGGACATGCTGAACTCTGATTTCGTTCGTACATACATCAATCGATAGAGGGTATCGAGGTTGTTAAAAGTTACAAAGGATTTGTGCCGACGGCTTTTCCTTTAGGTGGTTTTTCCAGATTTCCAAGC
>CAJNOQ010002161.1:0-25868 GCA_905250885.1 Didymodactylos carnosus | reverse complement strand
CGACTAATAGTTGATCTCAAAATAAAGGTGAGAGAGACTGATGTTTTATAGTTTTTCTATGAGTATTACTGATCAGATAACATTTTTATTTTGAGATCTTTGTATAGTCTATATGTTTAATTGAGCCTGTACATCAGAGAAACACTAAAGCTTTTTGAGAAAGACCCTTTTGATACCCAGAACAACTAAAAGGAAAATGTTCACCGTTGCAACAATAAACGTGGCAAGGATTTATGTCTCTTTACTCTCTTACTCACTGAACTGCCGTGCACTTCCCCTGTGAATTAATTACTTTTTCATGTACTTCTACCTTGAAAAGTCAAAAATTGCAGGTACAAACTGCAATAAGTGTGAGTATAGAAGTAGCCTGTGCTCCATGTAAAGAAAATAAGAAGTGTCTGTATATAACGAACACTTTTTTGTATGTCGTTCTAAAATGACAATAATGAAAATAATTCTTCAATCACACACATGTCTGCCGTATAGCTTATACAAAGTATGGACTATATAGACTAAATATGCATCTGTCGATAAATGTCAGACACAAACTTCAGACACAACCAGACTTCCCAGATGGTCCGTATTTTGGAGTTTTTTCCGCAATTTGTCCGCATTTTGAGAATTGTCTGCTTTTGCTGTTTTTCCCCTGTTTACATATAACATTTAAAAAAAGAATGTCTATTTATTGAGGATTCTCTTTCTCATCCTATTGCCAAACCAACACCATCTCCAGACGTGCACAAATTAGTTTCGTTTATATTTTCAATTTCGTGCAGTAATTCATACGTCGAAAGTGCATTTTCTTCCATGAAACATCTATTTAACGATAAAAGAAATCGTATGTCGATAGAAATGATTGCAGCTGAGTTAAAAATTCGCTTAAACTCATCGTTATCATGCACTGAAATTTATAATTATTTCTTATCAACGCCAGATCTGCTTAAACTTATTCATTCTAATCAAAAATATACAGTCAAACATATCACCGAATCGAAAAATTTCAAAAGCTTGTTCGGTCGAAACCGATTGCAGATTCGTTTTCTCCATGGTTGATTATGTGGTACGCAATAACTTTTGGATCGGGGTACTTTAGAAAAAAATTTTCTCATGGTCTTGCTCAAAAATTTTTCAGAATGTTACCGTATGGGACCAAAGGGAAAACGATGTCGAAAATTTTTTCTAAAGTACCCCGATCCAGAAGTTATCGCGTACCGCATAATCAACCATGGAGAAGACGAATCTGCAATCGGTTTTGACCGCACAAGCTTTTAAAATTTTTCGATCCGGTGATATGAAACAACGTGTCAACTAAAATCGAGACTTACATTTCTGTTTGTTTTTCTCTTGTGTTTAAAAACCACAATAAAACCACAAAGTGCTAGAGAAAACATTTTTTTGACTCTGTGCCGGCAGAGTTGCCAGCTCAGGCGCCACAATCAATGCCAATACGGCAGAAAATCGCGTCGATTATGGCACTCCAGCAGGCACCTCTGTGATTGTGCGTGAAAACGAATGAAGTTAGACCATGAAAATGTGTTTCCGCTTTTTGTCCGCATTCTGAGAAAAATTTTCCGCAAGTTTCCGCATTTTGAGATTTTTATTCCGCATTTCTGACCTGAGGATCTGGGAACTCTGGACACAACAGTCATGATTCGATCACACTTAGAAATAATCTTTCTTTAGTAGAAGCGTTTCTGCTGTTTTTGCTCTCTCGTATCTTTTTAATGTTGTGAGTTATCTAAGAGATTGAAGCCTGCTTGTGTGTGCACTCTGTGGAAGAAGCACTTGATATGTACTTTACCAAGTACTATCACAAATAACGAAGATATTTATCAAATCTTAAGATACTTACGAATTCTCATAAATACTTGAGCAAATACTTGTGAAGTGCTCAATGTATAAAAATACTTCCAGGCACTTCAGTTTACAGCAACTTTTCAAAACCTGTAAGTGCCCAAGTACTTTGTCTCCAGTTCATTCACTCGGGTAGGAAGACTCTATTCTTGAGTTAAAGAAATAGTAAAAGAGGATGCTCATTTTACTTCGTATGAAATAATCTTTTTTGGGTTCCCGTTCTTGACCCTAGCCAGATGATAGGATTTTAACAGCATTTCCAGAAAATCGCCACATGAAAAGCCACCTGGTCAAAGTCAATACCCTGCGTCTTTTGCAGCACTAGTCGCATAGTATGTGGGGTAACAGGATCTCGAAGAGCTGACGTGTAGTTTTCGACAGAGGAGGCAGGGAAGAGCCAAAGTAGGTCTCATGCCTGCGCTTACCATGAAGAAGCAGAAAGTACTAGAGACTTCATTAATGCGCCATATAAACAAACTTGGAAGCCGCTTTCATTTGAATATAAATAAAGTTATGTTTTGTTAAATGCTGAGCTCGTCAAACACGCTATAAAACGAGTGATACCTGCTAATGAGATAAGGTCCTTCACTCAAAAATTCTTTCGGAATATCAGAGAAGAAAATCTCATTTGCGGATAGAAATATGCAACTTTGTATGCTCTTCCCGGCCAGTAGTATGAGAACGCTTGATAGTATTAGATAAGATCGAATTTTCGCTGTTCTGGCACCCCTAAAAACGCTTCAAGTCAGAACTTATGGCTGAGGAAAAACTGCGTTCGGAATAACTTTTCCATGAGGCGACAAGAAGTCTTAGACACTTTTAGTAGGGCTATCGATTGCATACAGTCAAACCTTCCCGGCTTTTAGCTCATGTAATACTGGGTGGACCTGCGTGGAAGTACCCTGTAACGCCAAGAAATATTATTCGGATTCCATCTGGATCATTTGAAATTCGTTCATGCTCTTTAGTTGGTGACCGAGGCACATCAGTCTGGAGGTTAGAATACATCATTTCAAACTTGCTCTACTAATAATCATGTGTCCGGTCGTGTATTCTAGTTATGGTTGAAGATAGAAAGAACATGGAATGAATAAAATTTGCAGATTTCAAGCATAATCTCCCTGTACAAACTTTCAGTCTTTGTACTTCCTCTTTCAGAGGAATTCAGGAGAGGAGTTACACAAAACAATGAAATTCTGCAAGGTATTCTATACATTTCCAAGGGACGGCATTTGCTTATAGTAGGAAGTTGATTTGTAAGATGTAAAGTTTTAGTCCATCTGGGGGTTTTTCAACGTCTAAATGTCAGTTTTCTTTTCTTTTTATTAAAAAAATGAAAAAGGAGGAAAATCCAAGGGGAAAACAGCTGAATTTTGGATTTTTCCGATTTTCGTCGAGTTTTTAGGAATCACACATAGTGGAATTTAAAAAAAGCGGCAGAAGAAATCTTAATGTTATTTTGGGAATCGTTAAAAACGCGAAAAATCAGATTTTTTTCGCCACTCGAACAATAAGTTGCCTATAACTGTTTTTGGCAACTCCTACAGATTAGCGGTGTTCAATTCTAAAATTTAGCTAGTTGATCCGAACAATATGTGGTAAGTTCTGGTTATTTGTGCCAACACTTTTGTGAGATATCTTGGTAGGTATCATAAACAAGCAAAACTTGTTCAAAAGTGTCGTTTTCATCCTATACATTGAGACAGATAAATTTCACTCGCCGTGATTCTCACCCTATTTTTTCTCTGGTTTTCTTCTAGCCGTCTTGGCTTCTGGTATCGCATCATTAATCACACAACCTATTGATGTATTAAAAACACGTTTACAAGTACAAAAACAGCGTACACCCTAGACAAATTTTTTTTGAAATTTCTGATAAGAATCTTATCCGATTCTTATCAGATTCTTATATAAGAAGTGGCACGAAAGTTGCACGAATTTCTTAAGAATCAGATAAGAATCTTATAAGAATTTCATAAGAAAGTGATAAGAATCCTTTATCAGATTGTTACAAGTTTTTTGCAAGAATTATTCTCTATTCATTTCGTTTCAGTAAGATTTCATAAAAATAACTTTCTCTTCATAGATTTTCCTTAAGCCAAAGAATTTTAACAACGTAATTTCATGTCTAGAATCTACTATGATAAACTTAAAATTTCGACGCACTAAATTATATGGACGAGGACTTTTCTGTGCACGGTTTTTTCCAGAATTATGCACGGTTTGCTGTTTTCCGTGCACTAAAAAATCTTTTGACATTTTTGTGCACGGTTACAGAAAGATGCACGGAAAAAGCCAGAAATGTGCACTGAGACGTTTCTGTGCACGCTTTTTGAAGAACGAGCTATACCTTGTTGTTTGATTATTAAATTTTGTTGGCAGGTTGGTAATTCTTCAGAACTGTTTCGATAATATCTTTTCGAAGTTCAAATAAAAAGAAACTGTCTGCCTTGATTTCCGGTTGCTGAAACGCCGGTATTACCTGTCATTTCTCATTTATCTAAACGAAGATCTATCTTTTTCTCTATTTCATTCAACATCAACTCGCGACTAGTTTTATCTGATCTTTTATATCGTCTTTTTCACTCCAGTGAAATACAGCTGCACGCAAATGATAGATGAATTTTAGAAACCAGCTGCGACCATTTATATACTGGTGCAGCATGATTATCAGTCGTGATGATAGGTTTACTCGTGACCCTGTCTCACATTGTAATCTCCCGTAGTTTTTTCCAACTCACCATCGGCTCGTAACAACGTTTTGTAAGTGTCAAGAGTTTTTTCCGCCGTATGATTAATTGCAAAATAATCAGGATCTTCTATTTTACTCACATCTTTCCAATCAGCACGTCTAGAAGTACATAATAAACAATCTGCTCCACCTAATCCTGATTCCATCGTTCGCACTTTCAAGTCTTTCATACTGTTTTCAATTACTACCTTAACATTATCAGTAACACTTTTATATTCGAAAGACGTACCATTTTCACGTACAGATTTTTCGACTGGCTCAAAAATGCCATTAATAAATTGTAATAATTTCGTAGATTCCTTCCCTGCAACTATTGCAAGCGGCCTACACCAATGTGAACTATTGGGTGTTTCGTTGTTCCACAAAACTTCACCCGAATCAGTTCGCAAAGACAAAGGTACGAACATCACAGAGAAAATATTGGCATTTTCCATTAGCTAATTCGGTGATTTGTAAATTGGCATATTACCTGCACCATCGTGACCACATTTTTCACGGTAAACTAAAGATGTTGGCACAACTTTATTCTGTTTATGTAACATTTCTATTATTCTTTGAACAGTTAGATCAATTACCGCTTCTCGGAAAGTAAGGAGAACATCCGTCTTTCGATGTTCAGGTGCCATCTCCAAAACACCTAGTTTCGGTAAGAGATTTTTTGCATAATTTCTGAGGTATTCTCTCTTTGGAATACGTACAAATGGACTCAAAAAAGTTGTACAATAGTCCAGTTGATTTCTGGAGATGTCAAGATGACTTTTAAAAGCAATAGTTTCATCTAAACTAAGTTCACTCATAGAATGATCAATGTCACCAGTTTTATATAATTGTGTACCAAGAGCCGCAAGTTTTTTATTGTTTTGATAATTACGTTGGCGTAAAAGAAAACCGATCACTTGATTGACAGATATGTCGTTTGCAGCTGCAAACTCATCAAGTTGATCGTTTAAATCTAGTAATCTGTTCTTCTTTTGCCGATCTCCAAGTTCTTCGAAATTTTTACTTTTTCTTTGGGGTGGCTTAGGATTGTTTCAAGTCTTTCGATTCCAGAATGATTTGAGAAAACTCATTTATTCGCCGTTCTTCAGGTCTCTTCACATTCTTCAACGTTAAACAGTTCACAAATTTTAGAAACAAGTTTATCCGTCTCTTTGTTACAACTGATGAAAACTTCGTAAAACTGATTTAGGGTTAGACTGGCGAACTTTTTTGCTCCCACCAATTTATTTTGAGTTGACGTGGACTCTTCAGTCCCGTTCGTCAAGGTGGATGAAGCCTCGGCTCTGTCTATTGAGACCGTACTCAATTCTGCCATTGCTTTTATCAAGCGGTAAAGGTCATTACCTTGGGCAGAGACCGATCAGACAACTTACCTTGTTAAATCGGTTGTTCCTTCGATAGCTTCCACTACCCACTCAACTGTGTCAAGCGATCTCAGCCTCTCCATCCTTGAGAAATTACATGACCTACAGATAACTTAGATAATAGGGCCAGGGGAAATTTATGCAAGTTCCAGAGGCCTGGCTGACATAGTCCCTACTATCTAAGCCTCCTAGCGCTCTGCTAGCCATATCTTTTTACAGACCCTCTTTGGGGATTTCGACCGTCCTTGGGCACAAAAATTCCTCAAACTTCTTCAAAAAAAAATTCCTCACAAAATTTCCTCAAAGTACTATACAGCAATCCTAAAATCCGCACCAATTCCGAAATCGTAACCTAAAACCTTACGTCACAACATTATCCTAGTTTAACGTCATTGCGGACCAAAAGCCGAAAAAGTTAAATTTTTGCGTAAATGAAAAATTTTCGTAAATTCAAAAGCTATAGAATTTTCTAAAAAGACCCGTCACTAGATGCAGTTTTTCAAGCTGATTTCGAATATGTACTTATTTTTTTAGCAAGACGCTTAGATAATGAAAAAATAACGTCAAAAACCTCTGGAAAACCATTTCCTTTGAGAGAGTCATAATTCAGCGGAGAGAGATTAGTGCATTTTTGTGCGTATATAGGTCGATACACCGTGTATTAAAGATGCTTCACTTAAAGTTTCATTAAGTTTGCTCCTCAGCTATAGCCAGCGCGCGCACTTTACTGATGTCTGCTATTGGAAATACATCTACCATTACAAAAAACCTATTTTTACCGCTCAAAAAAAGACCTAATTGAAAAAATTTTTATGAGTGCATAGCCCAAAGCTTCAGCTTCCGGAAGATATGGGTTTTAGTTTTCAACACCGTTGCTCTCAAGAACGGAAAAGCAGTTATTGCTCAAAGTCCTCAAAAATGGCCAAAAATTGTGACTAAGTTTTCTCCGCCCTCTTAAGCATTTAAATCAAAATTTTTTCACCATCAAATTGCCTATTGAATAGTGGACACATATCATTGTTTGAATTTCGAAAAATCTCACTTTCGTTTTTTCACCTAAGTTCCATGTGATTGCCCACTGTGGGCCCTTATGCTAAATTGACCACGTCGGTTCTGGCCAAAAAGCGTTTTGCGGACTCTGAATCACAAACAGACAGACAACATTTCTACAGCCTGGTTCTATTTTAGAGTAGTTATCACTACTAAATTATGTTGAAGAAAGCCTCTCAACTAAAAGCTAAGCAAATCCGACGGCTTACGAGGGAACCTCTCGAGGTCATAAATCGCTTTTTGATCGAAATCTAGTGGCTTGTAGGCTATCGACCATGCTGATTCCGAATATGATTATGGGAGTTGCCCATATTAGAGCTGGGAGATGTCTCATTTCGATCGGAACTTCGTGGCTACAATCGTGACTTATTAAGAGAAAGTTACAATAAAGAGCCCTAAATTAATTTGTTCTTATTTCTGTAGCTTTGAGGATTTAGGGCTTTTCTTGTAAATTCTATAACTTTGCAAAGAAAGGTCGTGTAGAGCGGGGAGATGTCTCATTTTAACCAGAAATTTGCCGGCTACAATTATATTTCATTAAGAAAGATTTTTGTTATTCTTTAGAGTTTCTGAGAAACTGGTTTTCCCGTAAACGGTATCTTCGAACGACCATGGGCAGCTCCCATAATCATATTCGGAATCAGCATGGTCGATAGCCTATAACCCACTCGATTTCGATCAAAAAGTGGTTTATAACCTCGAGAGGTTCCCTCATTAGCTGCTTCAACGGGAGTGATTTAACACTCATAGACACTGATAGTTACTTTTTTTCTTGAAAAAAATGAACCAGAAAGTCATTAAGTAGCTTTCACAGTGTGCTGCATAAGTGTGGCAACAGCTTCTCATGTTTTCTATAATATGAAACATTTCAGAAAGTCATCGAATATAAAACATACACACTTTTCACCTTGTGTTTACAGAGTACAGCTGCAGATGTGCACCTTTTTCCCTTATATCATCTCCTTCTTACTTTGTAAAGTAGATGAAAGTGTTTAATCGATATATAGAGCCAAATCATCGATAAGTATATGCAGACCTGATGGCTTAGTAGGATAAGTCACAGATAAGCGATCTATATATATGATATGTATGTCCACGGACCGCGATTCGAATCCGTGCAGGACTACGCACTTTTTTTTCTTTTTCTTATATTATATATTCCCGGAACCGACCGCCGGAAACTGGCACAAAAAGACGGCATTAATTCGGCGCGGATTCCGGTCACAAAGATCTGATGCACTTCCGTCCAGTTTCGGCGTTAATCTGTGCCGTTACCGGTCGGAAATGCACCAGATCAGTGCTGGAAACGATCGGTTCCGACAACGGAACGATCACCGAAATCATGGACCTGGGTAAGTTCGACTTGAAAGTAGCTCGAACAAGGGGAAAAGGCGGAATGGCCTGGAATGGCCCATTCCGTACCATACTATATCGTTCGACAACGCTTTTTCCCCCTTGGGCTCGAAGCACACTATCGTTGCCCAAAAGGCAGCATATTAGAAGAGATGGAAAATGATCGTTAGTGATGCCGCTAAATAGAGCGTCGACTACTTGATGGTGTTCGGGTGAAGAGAGGAACTTGCTACATGGTAAGGGAAGAATAACTGCAACCTGTTTACGAGTTGACTCAGTGGTCTTGAAAGAATGAATTTTGGGGAATTGAGTAAAATCAATAGTAGGATATGAAGAAAGAAAATAGAGACGAATGAGCCAGGATGAAAATGGATCAAGAAGAACCACCTGTGGAGAAGATCGTCGCCATCGAAATACGAGAAAATTTACAAGAAGAGCTCGTCGGACAATAGTTCAACCTGACTGGTCAAATAATCACGCATGATAGTAAAAAACTGACCTTAAAAATAAATGCAACAGTGATTACATGCTCTTTTATGATCAGTTTTTGGATTTGTGTAAAAGAAGAATGCACATTTCGATGTGGGAGTCGAGCAAGCAATGTTGTAATGTAGTAGTGAGTCAGAGAACAGTATTAGGAAGCTCATGGTTTATTGTTTTATGATGGTGCAATAACATGTCGATTTCATTACACTGCAGCAAACAGAACACAAAACAGACGAACTAACCGTACTATATCATAGTATCATATAGCTGCTACAGCCTATTCTCATTTTTTATAAAATATCATAAAGTGTGTACATACTTGTTACATCATGTGCACTTGAACATTTTTTTTCTTTTAATGACGGATAAACATACGTTATCAACTAAGGTATTTTATTTGATTTAGATTTCGCTTTACCCTCTAAAATACAGAACATATGTTCGATCTTACGTTTGGATAAGTTTTGAAAAAAGAAATTTTCTTTTTATTTCAAACGCGAATAAAAACAGCTGTGTGAGCACGATACGTTTCTTTTTGTAGTACTTTTACTTTCACTTTTTTTCTATATTTACGTTCATATATTGAGAACTCCAGATACAAAACAGTTGAATGTGAGGAAAAATGAGTTTAACTGTGCTCAAATTACGTTTATCACAAGCGAATATGAAACACCATGAGCATTCTTTTGAGGACACTATTGCAACCACAATCGACGGCAACGATAGTTTTGTTGATATAGATCGTAAGTGTCTAATTCTTTTCTTTTTCTCGTCAGATCGTTGATCATCCCGTTGAAGAAATTTATCTTAATCTCAAAGCCAAATTATTCCCATAGTACCAACAAAAGCGGTGAAATCAAATAAGCAGACTTTCAAGATGAAAAAAGGAGTCGAATTTAATAAAAATCGAACCGTCTGATATCGATTTCGACGTGGTGAATAGTCGTTGGGTACGAGGTGGTGGAATCAGAACGATACACAACTTTAAAATATTACCAATACCGACCTGGTATCAGTTTCGACATCCACCTCGTAGATGAAAGGTCGCCACTCCTGACTATCCGAACTCTCAGTGAAAATTCGAGTATTAGAATGGGTATAAGAACGGAGTGCTCTACAATGGATTTGTGAACGGTTCGTGTAGCATCCATGAGAATGTATTGGATAAAATAAATTATCTTTTTCGGATTGAGTTCTGATGCCCTCTATTTATGACGAGGTCCGAACACCCATTTTGATATTTTTTTGTTCTCGTAGATTTGAAGTAGAAAAATTTGGTTTTATTAAACTTTTCAATTCGAGATGTTTGTCCGAACAGAATAATCAAGTTCTCCGTTAGTTGAGTTCTTTATCTTTCACACGTATATTTTAACCACCTAGTACAGAGTTGATCATTTATATATGCATTTTTCTTACAATGAAATCCAGAAGTATCATCAGACGACGACAGTAATCCCCACCATCACAATATCAGTCATAATCATTTGTCAATACAAGATAATAATTCAAAAGATTTTGAATTATTAGCAGATGATGATCCAGAAATAACAACGTCAAGATCATCACAATCAAATCATTCTTTAATTAGACAACATGCACTACTGAAAGAATGGGAGGTAAGAAACGATTGGCAAAACATGTTTGCATAATATATTACTTTTGCTTAAGCAGAGACGAAAAACAATAAGGGTGATCTGAATTGAGAGTTATTATTTAGAAAACATAGACAAGACAAAAATAGATTTGGCATGTCATGCGCTTAAATTAGAAAAGACCCTTTTAGACATCTTTTTCAATGTTATGTTTTCTTTTCACTCACGAATTGTTTAGTATTATACAAATATGTAGACATAACCAGATTAAGTGTTCGAATCGTTTTAATATAAAACAAATGTTCAATGTTCAACGAATATTTTCTGTTAAGAAATAAAAATGATAATACATATCTTATCATTGTTTAATAACAAAAATACTACTAATAATATTAGAATATTTTGTTGATGAGACCGAAAAATTAATAACGCGGTAAAAAGAACGATTTTCATTGCCCTTTATTCTCCTGTCGCTTGAACGAAAATATTGGCCGAATGCGTCTACTTGTTTGGTCATTGATTTGTTTTTAGTTAATGATTGATTAGAGAATCTCATTGTAAAAAAAAAAGGTTAAAAGCACATTTAAACAACAGTGGGTGTTGTTATCAATCCACTGTGAGTGGGTTGATATTGTGTGTCCAACTGCAAATGAAAAAACAATCATTAAAGATCATGAAGTGAGACAGCACTTTGATGGCTTTTTTTCATACTAAAAATTTTGTAATTTAACTTATCGTTCTTCGTCAATAACCAATTATTGTTGAGTACAACAACATGTGAAGTAGTTAACGTTTTCTCAAAATGAAATTGAGGGCAAAAATCTGTTATATTTAGAAAATTCAGACTAGTACATCCGAAGAGTCACAGTTGTCTGTGTAACGTTTTGCTTTCTGGTTACTGAATTTCAAACGTGCTTGATCAATCAAGAAGGACACATGAATAGACACTTGATAACATGGTAGATTTCTTGTTTCAAGTGCTGTTTATTAGATGTTCATAAACTAAGCTAATATCCATTAATAGTTCCTTATTAAAATCGGATACAGTGAATAGGTAGTTCCTCTATTTGATTATGCTAACATCAAATAATATTTAGATGGATACTTAACAATTAACAAATTAGCAAAATCATAATCACTATCACCCACTATATCCAAAACCACACGTATCCTATTCTTATCGTTCAATTAAGTTTGTATTCGATAAATTATACGATAAAAGAGATGTTGATGTCGTTTTTGAATGTTAGGCAGTAGGTTTTGATTGATGATACTTGTTCATAAGTATCCATCTGAATATAATTCGATATTAGTGCAATCATCTTGACAAGCACTGTCTATCAGCCATATCAAATTGTTATTGGCTATTAGAGTACTTTTTCGAATATTCCTACTTATTAGCTGGAAAACTGACGTTTTTTAATAATTAGTAAATTTAACGAAGTGGATAGAATATCCTTTCTGAAAGTCTACTCATTATGAAACGCACGTTTGCATGTGTGAATTAATGATGTTAATAACATTCACTATAGACAAGAGCATGAAATGAAATTGATAGTTAAAAATAGCTCAACATTTCTTCTTCGTTTTATTGTATATTGTTTATTTAAATCCAGGTATATCAAATATCTTGTATTAATTTTATATTCTTCAATCTATTTCTTAACATGTCCGTATTGACATCCGTTCTTTTTCTGTTTATAGACACTATATACATGTACACACAACTAATTTTGAAGGTTTTTTTGTTGTTTTTGTCCATTGGGGTTGACCTTTTAGTAAACTAATATATCAAACAATTGTATAAAGATTAGAAGGATTTAGAAGTTTATCTCCTTTAAAAAGAAAACTTTAATCAAAGCAGCTTAGATACGGTACAATATGTAGACTATATATACGATTTATTTTCTATATAATTAAAATGAAACCATTATCTTAAAACATACTTCTTACACTGTATCGAAGGTGAATTCATTCGAAAAAAGACTACTTGAGAAACGGGCAAAATTCTCTTTTGATAATTAACTTTTTTTTCCCATAATAATCATCATCAATACTTTACCACGCACATATTATAGAAAAAGTATTCATTCAAAACAAAATAAAAAAATAATGATTGAAGTGAGATGTGAGCATTAAAAATATTAAAAGTGAATGAGGAAGTCTTAGTTTTTAAAATATGAAAATGAACCATTTAATTATTGATGAATAATATAATAAGTAATCGAGAACAATCTGTTAATTAACTGATCTATTTTCTAAATCAAAATTCTACATCAAAAATCTAGTTTATTAAAAAAAAAAAAAAATTTTTTTTCGATTAATATTATTTAAACTAGTTGTACAAATATCGTTAATGTAGTTAAAAACATACTTACACTCTGAAAATGTATATTATATATTTTACTAGTGAATCATTAACATATATTCAAGTACAAAAAATATTTACATGTCTCATATAAAGAAAAAAAGCATATCTTAATTAAAGTGCAAATAATTTTAAATTTCTTTTTTTTTTTTGTTTCAATAAAATTATGTCAATTTCTTTAGAAATGATCTGTGTCTTCTAGTTAGATATATTGTTTTTTTATTCGTTAGAATAATGACAATAACAAGTTAGGAAGTAAAATGTCTAATAAAGAAAAAATTTCTCAATGCATCATCTAACATTATATCTTCTTATTCTTATAATTTGTATAATAATTATTATTTAAGCGAATATCTTGTATAGATAATTATTTTCATTATAATAAGTGATACAAAATCTTTTTTCCTCTTATTACTTGTTCTATTCAAAAAAAGATTTTTCTTTTCCTCTTTTTCAACATTATAAGTGTGTGTATGCGTGTGTAAGTAACAATACAAGAAAATTCTTTGCCTTTATCGTTCTCTATCCTTCTTTTTCTAATATTGATTAAAACGTGTGGATTTTTGTTATAATGAGTATAGAGACTAAGCTATGTTTCTTCTTTTCTGTAGTCTACTAAAAGTAATAAACTTGTATTATAATCAAGTGCCACAACCGTCGACTTTGAGAATAATTGTAATTAAATCATGATTACAAATAGTAAAAGACCATCACCATCTCGTTCACCATCATCCACATCCTCCTCCAGTTCTTTGTCTTCAACTCCGATATCCGGATCGTCTTATACACGACAAAATCGTCCATCTCATCGATGTTCAATGACAAATGAATGTCCCAAAACTACCAGACGTTTTACATTACATGGTCTATTTCCAGCAATTACTAAACAATTATCGGATCATATGACAACATCGAAAAAGAGTCTAATCGGACAAATGAATGATATTAAAAACAAACCACAACAGCATATTACACGTTGGAGAAAACGAGCATCCAGTCTTATACCATCATCATTATTTCCCGATAGAAATGAGAGAAAAACTTCTTGTCAATCGGTAAGATTGATGTTTTTGAATATTCATAATCTCATATAAAAAACAGTTATTTAATCTAATTTATATCTAAAACTCATTGTCCCATTGAAAAATGTGAAAATCTATATATTATTGACAACTCTGGAAACTTTATCTAATTTTTTTTATACTTCTATCGGGCGGCTGAGAATTTATATAGACTTGAGTCGTTTATATCAACAGATCAAGTTTTTCTTGTTCATAACGCGAAGAATTGTAACTTGTTCAAGCTAATTAGTGTGATTCAAACAGGATGTCTCGTTTAGAGGACCAAACGTTTTTCTGGAAAATAATAATCAAGGAAATTGTGCAAAATGACTTTTCTACGAGACAGACACATTTATACCAGATGGTATGTTCTGCAAGCTCTGAAGATTTTAGTGTTTCTCAGTAAAATGAAAAAATGCATTACCGTGTTGAATACCTCATATGAGGTTTCCTCGTAAGACAAAATTTTTCACATTTTTTTCACCTCTAGGACAACGCTGACAAGCTTTTGTATATGAATTAGCGAACTACCCCAAAAAATCTGTGTTTTATCAGAAAAGCTTTTGATCATTCGAAAAAGTTTCTTAGTTATTCGGTGTTGACATCTCAAGGAATGCGAAGAAATGTCCGATTTCATAAAACTTTCTGTTTATGTATAATATGTGGCACTATAAAAGAGCGATTGATTTAAAAACAAAATAACGGCGGCATTTGGTAACCTTACGAAATCCTTAGTTCATTTTTAATTTTTCAAGACTGCGAGTATTCTATTGATTTCAGCACTTATACCCATCTAATATACTCCAGTTGTTTTAAAAAAGACCCTACGTTACTCTGTTACTCTAGGGCTTTGGAAACTATGAGTTTTCGAAACAATTTCGGCAAAACTGTGTCTTATACAAAGTTTTAGATGCACTAAAAAGAATGATAAATATAAATTCAATTGAGATAGTAATTAAGTTATCGGCAAATAATTTCTAAAATCATAAGTATTACAGATATATTTTACTTAGTTTCTCAGTTTCACGCTACTCTCTCCTCTCGCTACAGACTGTACGGATGGATAATACTGATGAAGTGAAATAAGGAGATTTTTGCGAAGTTGATATGTTGTGAATAAATGCATTTGTATATGTTATCATGTATTAGTAAGTTGAATGATTTAACTTCTTAATTTAACATTATTTCTTCATGTAATCTGAACATTATGACGCTTCGCATTTAATTACCACTTCCATTAAATAATTATAAAATATTTTATGATTATACACACACACACACGCATCGTACATCTATTTCTGTTGCACGAGATATTAAATTTTAATTTTTTAAGCAGACGATTTATTGTTGTTGTCTAGCTCAAAAATAACTTCATGTTATGTTTTCTCATTTACAGTATCCATTACAAGTAGAGTATTTTCATAAATATCATAGTAAACACAATACATAAAGTATCAATATATGGCGCATATGATCCTAAGTCGTACAATTCCGTTCATGACGTTCAAAATAAAATATATTGTTAAGCTAAGGTGATATGATTAACTTATATTATGAGTTTCAACGCGTATATTTTTATATGAATATGCTAAGTAACTCAATGTAGAGCCTTGCAGGTTAAGTCCAACCTAACCTATAGATTAGATTGAGGTTATGAAAGTTTTTATAGGTTAGATTATAGGTTGCCAAAAAGTTGTAATCTGCAATGCTCTAACTGGATGCATGTTTAGAAAATAGTAATATTTCCTCTCAATATTTATATAGATGTTCGTGAGAAAGGAAGAAAAAGTAGTTTGACATTTATGTGTCTTAAGGATTAGTTCATGTTTTCATCTGAAGTATAGATGAAGTATGAAGCATAGATGTAACTGGTCGGAAAGTTTACCGGTCTCAGTATTTGCGACCAGATGGGGACTGTCGTAAGCTGATCTGGACGGCCGGTTGCCGGTCCAAACCGTTACCGGTTATAACTATCATATGAAGGCTAACGATTCCTGTCGTTTATTTTTGCTAGGGGTAAAACTTCATAATGAAGTTGGAAAATAACTAAAAATCTAAACGAAAGTCTCTCGAAAGCAAAGAAGCACGATGCAGAAAAGAATTACGCATAATATGAACTAGATTTAACCTGTCAACCCCCAGTAGTGTCATATGATTATCTCTTTTCATTTTTCTGTTCAGATAATAAATGTTGATGAGATCCGTGCTCATAGAAATGTACTGGATTTTGGTATAACAGCACCGAAACTTTTTCAACCATCATTGCTACTATCCGAAGAACAAATAAAACAAGTAAGACATTTATTGTCCCGTTTCGTTATATTCTTTTTTGGCATTTGTTAAGTATGTTTTAGATTCTACTTGAATTGCCTGCTCGTGTTCACGCTTGTAATTGGAATTTAACATTTTCCACAGAAAATCATGGTTTCAGTTTAAATGCCTTATACAGACGATCGATTGAACAAGACTCAAACAGTACATCACTTTTAGTTGTTAAAGATATCGAACAGAATGTATAAGAGACTTTGATGTCCATGAAATATAACAAGATGGATCTTTTTCTTTTTGTTATTAGGTATTTGGAGCTTTTCTATCGTCACGTGTAATGATCAGTGACGGTTTTTATGGTACCGGTGAATCGTTTTTATTCACATATTATCCAACATTTAAGGTATGTTTTGAGGAAAAGAAAAAGATATTTTTCTTAACCGGCTCTATTTTAAGGTGTTCCATTGGACCCACCATAACTTATTCTTTATTAAAGGTGATTTGCATTCACTTGGTCTTGGAAGTGGAGAGTAAGTTTGTTCTACAGTTTTTCGATATATTGTTTCGCATTGTGGTTCAAGAACAATATTTTTATATGAATTTCAATGTCTACATGCGTTTTGTACTGATACTCAAGATTATTCAAAGGGAAGTCTTTCTTAATATTTGAAAATGTCTGCTTATGTGTCATTTCAGAGGCACATATGGTTTATGGTTAGATGGTGATTTATACCACGGTCGAACATGTCCAAGTAAAACATATGATAATGATTATTTGACACGTAGCGAAGATTTTATTGTTGATAATATTGAATTATGGTCATTTGTTGATTAATAGAATCGTATATATCCAATTTTCTATATTTTCTTACAGTATTTGTTGTTACTACAGTTTTTTCTGCTTTTTGGACAACAAGTTTGAGACAAAGTCATGTTTTCTTTTCCTGTAAATAAATTTGTTGACACTATTCACGTGATCCTATATATTATGCTTTTTATGTCAATTTTTTTGTGGTTTTTAATGCTCCTTGATTTTTCATAGCCAATAACGTCGTGCTTTTTTTTTCTTTTTATTTGTATGAATTTTTGGTTTTCTCGAGTTTATATATTTTTGCTACTTTAGGATTTGTGTGTGAGTGTTTGTATGAGTGTGAGTGTGTGTGTGCGTGCGAAAACAATCAACGTTTTCTCAATGTTCGATAAAACAACAACACATTGAAACAGTATTCGTTTTCCACATCAACAAATTACTTTATTTTTTAAAATAATATTTGTTGACTCTTTGAAAGAAACATAAAACATACTTTAATTATTTTCCTGTTTGACTGTTTTACTAATTAAGTTGGAATGGATTATGTTGAAATTAAAAATTATCCGATAAACGATTTATTTGGAAAACGATCATTAGATATAGTAAATAGAAATAATCACTATCAAGACTAAGTTCTATTTAGATTATTAGCTTCATGAAAATTCTGCTTAAACAGATCAACCTTTAGTAAAAATCTTAGACACTTCTTAAAATTATCTTACTAAGATCCTATAAGATCTTATCGCTTAAGATTTTAATAATATTTAATGACTCTACTTTCATTCACTCCTATGTTTTGCTCTTATTCATCTATATAAGTAACACCGATAATATGAGTGATTTTACGGTTATTTTTCTTCCAGACTCTGCTAGTACTTGCTGTCTCGAAAGTGTTCAATGACTTTTCAGAGAGTGTACATACCGGTCAAGGTCCAAAGGTGGACCACCGAAAATATGAAATTTCTCTTCATTCTTTAACATTGTTCAACTGCTGCTTTGGATAATATGGATCAGAAATTAAAAAATTCTAGCGGATTTCGAATGAATACTATTTAAAAATGTCATCATTCTTACTGTTAAGGTCCTAAGATATTCTTATCCAATCTTGAAAAAACCTTAGACAGTATAATCTTAGTATGATCTTAGAAAAAGCTTATTAAATCTTAGAATTTTCGGGTCTCACGATCTTAGTAAGATTTGTCTAAGATCTTAGACAAATGTAAGCGAAATGTTACTAAGATCTTGATAAGATTCGAGTAAGTTTCTCACTAGGGATGACTTTCTAGTCATCAAGAAGATGAGTGGCATAGAAGTCTGGTAATCAGAATCTTAAGTTGATTTATGATTTCGACGTTGAATTTAACAAAGAAGAATATACAACATCAATATAATGTTCAAAGAAGATGATAACCATAACAATTCTACAGAATTATGATTAAAAATATAGATTGTTCTCCTAAGCACATTCAGCATGTTTTTGCAATTCAACATTATCAATCATTCATGATCGTGTCCCACATGTTTTTTAGGCATCGCCAATTCGTTTGTTCTTTCAGATGCGTCATATTTTAATGCTGCTCGAGAAACCGGACGCGGTATCGAATTTTCATAATGAAAAGCATGATGATTTTTTCGTGGTTCAGACAATTCGTTTAAACGTTGTGTACATGTTGCATTGATGGCAGCTATATTCACACCCGAATATGCTGGATCGTATACATCACGAGAAAATCCTATGAAAAGAGTAATAACTCATAGATTGACGTTTTTCTGATGGTTCAAGACAAGTATTCACGGGAGAAAATCTCTATAGTGAACATCGTGACTTCGAAAGTTTTAAAAGGTGTATTTTTTAAGTATTTTATTTACCGTCTCTGATTGTGTGCTCTTTCTTCAATTTTGGTACGGCTAATTTGGATATTCTTTCTGTTGCTTGATAATTCATCGCTCCTAATGAAACACTTGTATAAGGCGAACGAGGATACTGAAAATATTTTCTTTCATCGATCGATTTAAATGAAAATGTTGACGATGATTTATGCATCGTCGACGAATCGTTTGTTTGTTACTTTAACGATAAAGTTTAATTTAAATGAGTATTTACTTCAAGAAGCAAATACTCATACGAAATTCTAGACAAGAACAATCAATCATAACCATGTCCTTTTTTCACCTTTATTTTTAACAAAAGGCATACATATTTTTCAAGAGGTAAATTGCAGGTATGTTTATTTCAATAATGTTAATAATGGACAGAAAACAGCGAACTATATATACTATATATATGCTAAATGAGAAAGACGATTATTAGTTAGACGATGTTCAATAATCTCGATATCATACTTTCTTTCTCAGCTTTTTACTTCGGATAATATTGATTTCTAAATATTGAAGCATTAACATATTTCAAAAGGGTAAATGAAAACGTAATAGAATTACTAATGGTATAAGTAAATGTTGTTTTACCCAACATGATACTGTATACACAAGTAGAATGAACAAGAGAGAACAAAAGTTATAGACAATTATGTTCAGCTGCATACGATCATCGTAAACTGACGATCATTAGAATGCAATCGATTTATCCAAAAACGTTTCGTTTTCGAGATAAATCATTTTTAATGTTTTCCTTTCAAAGTATCAGTGCTATTTCTGCTAAAATAACTGCAAACTGGTAAAATTTTATAGCAATTATTAAATGTCATATTTCAGTTTACAGTACCGAGTTGTTTTAGCAGAAATAACATTGATACTTTTGAAGAAAAACATTAAAAATGATTTATCTGGAAAACGCAACATTTTTGGATAAATCGACTGTATTCTGAAGGTCTTCAGTTTTGTGAAGTTTACGACAATCGTATACAATTGAACATAATTGTCTACCATTTTTATGTTCATTTCACGTTAGTATAAACAACTACTGATCGAAGATTGGAATCCAAAAGTTAATTATTCGAATTACTATAATGACTGTGCACCATCAATTTGTATCTATTCTTATTGGACGCCGTATAATTCAAGTTATATATTCGTAACAGTCATTGGACTTCTAGGAGAGATCACTGACCACGGATCACCAGTCTGTTATTCTAGTTTGTATAGATCTTATTTCTTCAGATAATCATACCACTGATTACGATGTTGATAATAGCAATAACACTAATACAGCTGGAGTGGGATGATTATTTTTATGAGATTTTTATGTTTTGATACACTTTTAATTTTTTTTAATATGACTTTGGATTTTCATAGTAATGGTTACGTTGTTGCTGACAGAATTCATAGGTAAGGGTCTATTGAGACATCACTTATTATCTACTGACCTTACACTGTTCATGAAAAACAACGGGGGTTAACAAGAACCAATTTTTGTCGTTTCTTATTTTTTTATCGCATAGAATAATTTCTAGTTACAAAGATATAATAATTTACTGCACTTGTATAAACAGATTTAATTGACTACTCTTTTCCAAAGAAATAGAATCTTGTAATAAAATCATACAGTAAGATCGTTTAAAATCTTATGACATCTTATGAGAAGATCTTGCAAGATCGTCAAAGAACATACGAAATCTTGTTGTATATTCTTACAAGATATTTGACGTTAATTATGACCTCCTAATTGAGATCACTTTTTATCAAAAAGCGGTCTCAGTTTGGGCCGCACTGCATCAATGCTACCTCTCCATCATAAAAGAATACAGCTTAAGTTAGTTTCTTATAACAGTAATTATTTATGTACTATAACTATGAAACTTTGAGATCCTCCGAAAAAAACAACAAGCTCCATAAATTGATTGTGGCGTCTGCTGTAGATTTCCAGGACTACACTTAACTTGTTTATTGGCAATATCTTAATTTTTATGTATTTTATTTATACTGTCGTTTTAGTAGTTTATATTCACAAACATGAAACTAATTGAACAGTAGTCAATGATTGTTTCTGCTTAACAATGCTGATCGCCTTTGGTTATAATCATTTTTGTTGGAACATGCGAACCACCCGTGCTCCATTGGTTTCGGGTATCCCGCTTCTAATCGATTTGTCTGTTGATTCCATACATAAACTTTTCTATCTGATTCTGTAAAAAAATAATGTCGATTATTGTATGTGAATGCCGTACGAACTTGGCCTGGAACACCCGGAAATAGTTGATTGACACGTTTTGGTGATATACTCGTAACAAACTGAACGGTTTTTTCATCAAATGGAAATAGTAAATCTCCTTTTAACAACCAGATACGATTTTCATGGTAGAGAGCTGCAATGGGATTATAGGGTGTGTTATAACCACTCAATTGTTTCGGATAACCAGCTTCTAACGAATTTAACGAAGAAAAACACCATACACGATAATCTTTAAATAAATATATTTTTTGTGTGACGGGTGATAATATTGCTGCCATAATGTGATCTTCGGCACCTTGAAAAACACTTTGAAGAGGTATACCTCGGGTATCCCATTGATCGAAATCAGGATGATATCGCCAAACTAGGAAGAAAGGCAGAAGCATGTATTATACAAATCTAGTTTGCCTTACTAATTTGATATTGAATATACTTTTATGAGTGAAACGATTATTATGAAATCGGATCCGCTCTTTATATTAGCGCATAAGTAAGTTGAAGATTTTTGCAACGAGCTTACTATAATCAAGCTATACTTATAGTTACCGGTGTAATGGTCTAATGTATACAAATATTTATCTCTTCCTCCTCCAACCACTGCATCAAGAAATCTCCCACAGCGTTCATGTTTCAGTGAAGAATCATCTGGATTGGTAGCTGATGTTTTTGTTGTCGAACGTCGTGACGGTGTTACGGTTCGTGTAGATGGAGATGGACGAGATGTTGCTCTTGTAGTTGTTGTAGACTTTGATGAGCTACCGTACAATGCGCGAATTCCGTCTTGATCCTTTAATAAAATCACACTACTTCAATGTTACAGAACAAACTAGAAGATGATTTTTTTGACAAGAATAGTCGAAACTTCAGAAATGCCATTAACAGATCCTATTGCTAATGCCAGAAATACATTACATCTTTTGGGAGAAGTTGTGATGGTTGCATTAGCTGATAATAGGGATACATTAATGACGTTTGATCGTACGAATGAGCTAGACAGAAGAATAAATATAAATAACTTAACTTTATTGCATGCAGAGAACTTACATAGACCAAGAGCATGTCCTAATTCATGTGTAGCAACTAAACGTAGATTATAACCCTCGGTGGTATATCTAAATTCAAATTAGGGTGTATATGACTGTTCATTGACTGTCATCATAGTTATATACACACTCACGTTTCTATCCATTCTTCACTAGCGTCAAAATGAACTTCACCATTTGGAGGGAAAAAGGCATGTGCCAATGTACCACCTAGAAAAAACAATTGTATTGAAAGTAAACCATTCATTAGATATTGTTTAGTGCTTCAGAAGAAGTGATGGGCAACTCCAACTCCGGAACTGAGCTTAGACCGACGAAGTTTTTTAAGATCATTTTAAGATCATTTTCCTGTTTTTAAAGTTATAATTCGACTTCATTTACTACTATGGAAATGTCTTAATAGCTGGAGTTACAGTCCAGCAATGAGTCTGATGAAAATCTTAAGATAAAGAAAAAAATGTTTCTTCCGTCTTCAGGGAGACGATCTAAAACAAAATATAGCGGTGATAAAGAGTTCATCATTAACGAGTCGTTTTTTGACCGTTTTCAAAAGGTACCGACCGCTCGTTTTCAAAATACGTCCGCTTCTTACCGTGAACTAGTAATATACGGTCAAACTAAAAAAAAGGCAAGTAATGACAGCGTTAAATGCTCATTTTTTTAGCTTGACGGTAAACTGTCCATTTTCAGACCGCTAAATTAACGACCTAAAAACAAGCAGGTTATGGAATCGTTATTTGATCAGTCTTACGCTGTTTCAAGCAATTTCAGTGCTCATTTTAAGAACGTTCTTAAACATTAGTTAACTGGCCATTTACTGTCAGTTTTTCTGGTTATGAAGACAAATGACATCTCAGGTCAAACAATCCTACAGTAAGATCCTACAAGAGATACTCCTACTTTAAGATTCCACAGGATCCTGTAAGATCCTACGAAAATCTTGTAGGATTTTGCAGGAAACCTCAAAGCCAAAAAATCCTACAAAATCCTACTGTAAGATTTTTATAGGGTCCTGTAGTCAGATATTGTAAAATCCTATGCGATTTTACTGTAGGATTTGATTAGATTTTCCGCTGGTTTATCCTACTAAGTTTATCGTCTTTATTTGTTTAATTATTTTCTGATCCTAGCTAGACAGAATCAGATGTGATTCTGAGCTGAGATAAGCCCAAGAATGAGTGCTGACTCACACGTCGTCGAACAGTAGCGAGTTTCGGTGTGAACATTTGAGCCTAAAAGAATTTTTCATTTTCTACAGTAGAGTTGTATTTATATTAAAGTTATACAAATAGAGCTATACAACACGTTGAACGTGTTTTGCAGTAACTTTTGCAGTAATCACCAATTTGGTGATTGTATTCTCGTACAGAAAAAGAACAGAAAATATATACAGAACGAAGAAATAGGAATCCTACACAAAATCTTACCGTAGGATTTTGTAAGACTGGATGGATTTGGGGCCGCTGTTCCCACGCTCAATGATTATCATATCGAGTCCAAATAGATTTGGCTGGAGTTTTTTTTTTGCAGACGAGTTGAAGAAAAATCTTTTTTGCAAGTTACTTATAAGCATAAGGACATGACTAATTCGAAAATATCTCTGCTCAAGTCGTTTCCCTTACCGAGATAGCAGGCATTATCTGTAAAATAACTTTTTCTGTCAGCTACTTATAATCATATCTTTATGAATAAAATAACCATAAGTAGCTTGAGTACAGTATAGAGACATGTTGCAAGGTGCGAGCTTAGTTTTCATGGGTAGAAATCGTGAAAAAATCAGAAGTCTGACATGGTTAAAAATGGAAAAAGTCAAAAATTTGCGCGCTCTCTCCACCCATGGAAGACGTTTTTATAAAATTACAACTGTCAGAGAATTTAAGTACAAAGTTACAGCTGCCTAAGTAATCAATTTCACCAAAAAATCTTGCTTTCGAAGCAATAAATAAGAGTCAGTTTTTAGGAAATAATGTCTTTTATCTCGGTAACGAAAAAGATCTGAGCAGAGATATTTTCGAATTCGTCATGTCCTTATGCTTATAGTAACTTGCAAAAAAGATTTTTCTTCAACTCGTCTGCAAAAAATCTCCAGCCAAATCTATTTCGACTCCATATGTTACCAGATATTTTGCGAAAAGGTGAGACAAGAATGTCCTAAAACTTCTTTTGACCTTTCTTACACAGTAAACACAAAAATTAAGCTCAAAGCTAAAAGTTTTCAAAGAACTAGTGAAAATTCAGAAATCTGATGTCTTAAACAGATATTGTTTAATTTTATATATTTTTTCTACCCTATACTACTAGTAGTCCAGTCTTGAAAATGAGCGTTTATATAGCTTGAAATATCAGCAAAAGTATTTTTTAAATAAAATCATAGTCAAATTAAACTTATTAGCTGCTGTTAAACTATTAATATGTGTAGTCAAATGTTTACCCATCAAAGAAAAAAACTATAATTATTTCTTATAGGTCTATGAAGAAAAATTCAAAAATGTTAAGGCTGGAAAATTAGTTCAACGTTTCTCATTTTTTGCTATAGTAAGGTTGTATTTACCTTGTCCATCAAATGGGAAACCATCACGATGATCTCCTGTTGCAAATGCCAATTTAAAATCAGCATCACATGTTGAACAAACTTCACGAAATGACAATGATGTATAGCGTGCCCAGTCTTGAAATGAATTTTGCATGATAGCTCTAGCTCTTGACCCGAATGGAGCATTTTGTGTGTTCAACCTCCATGTAAAAGTTTTCTTATTCCTAAAACAGTTCCAATGTTCTTATTAAAGCATAATAAAAGTGTGTTCTGTACCATGGTTTATAGCTAACATAGCTGAGTGGATAGTCAGATATTCCACATCTTGGTTTATTCATCAATTTTAATGTTTTCTCATCTAATTTTCCACTGACTGGTAGATGAAACACTGTTTGATAATGTTTAATCATACTCTTCATATCTGTTGAACATAAAGCTTTATCTATACCATTTTTATTTTTCGATTTACAACTGTCATAGCCAAATTTATTCAGATAACTATATGCATCTAATTCATTTTTAATTGCCGTACGTTTATCATTGTGTCTTTTATATGAGTAACACGAATTAAGGCAAATGGTAAAATAAAATAGAATTAAATAAATTAATTGTTTTTGGCGAACTAACATTATTGAATATTCACGTTTTAGAGCAATACGCATCAAACGTAAATTAAGTAAAATATATAGGTTGTTTTTGATCTGAGGAGGAAAAAAATACGAGAAGATAACGCACTTTATAATCAAAGATAATATAGTTTAGAATTTCATCCTCATAGGTCAATAGTACCACCTGTATTTAAATGATTCATGCGTGATACATATATACCTAGTGAAGAACTTACTCAATAAATCATCTCAAACTTAGTTTTTGCAATCACTTTTCTTACTATATGTGCTGATCTAGCTTATATGTGAATTGTACTAAATATCGTCGAAAATTGTTAGTTTCTTTAGCACTAATGATGTCTTATTCTAGAGAACTTGATTTTGAAATTTTTAGTTCTTTTGTGCGTTAGAGATTGAAGATATTTTTTTGAATTGCGACTAAATAAAACAACATATTTTAAGCTACTTATATATAGCTGTTATAGCAGTAATGTTAGTCTCGCTCGCGGATTAACTATTTGTCACCAACTTCCGTACCATTCATATATTCTACATCAGCCAGTTTTGTACAGGTAAGAAAGTTGTTGATAGACTAG
>CAJNOQ010002160.1:0-25874 GCA_905250885.1 Didymodactylos carnosus | reverse complement strand
AATTACTTTGAAACGTGTACGTTGACCAGCACAGGTTTGTTTTTGTACGGGCATGATTTTTAATACTTCATCTTTTAACTCAGGCAATAAAAGATCAATGATATCAGCCTCCTAAAAAATTATATCAATCAATGAGTATTTTTCAAAATCTAAAAGAATAGTAAGAGATTTGATGTCAGAAAAATGGCAGAACTGATCTCTGTTAAGTCTTTTTATTTCCACTGCCTGACTGATTCCGATAGCCTGCTCAGGTTTATATTCGACCTACTTAAGTAGAAGCACACTGGCGAAGTTTGGATAGAGAATCGAGAATTTTGTAGTCAACATAACGAGTCTGTATTTATATAGATAGAAATAAGAACGGGATGATGACTCATATTCATTTTCCTGTAGTTATCTTTGAAAGCATAACATGGATGTGTTGTGCCACCAAGTGTCAACAGGGAGAGGCGTTTCCTGTTCTTTAGTGTTTTATAATCAATGTTTTAAAACACTTTAGGTAGTTTGAATATCATGAAAGGTTAATATTGAAGAATCGATTATATTCTGTACACACCACTCATTTGAATTTTGAACATTATTCCTTATAAAATCTTTTGTAGTCAACATAACGAGTCTGTATTTATATAGATAGAAATAAGAACGGGATGGTGACTCATATTCATTTTCCAGTAGTTATCTTTGAAAGTATAACATGGATTTGTTGTGCCACCAAGTGTCAACAAGGAGAGGCGTTTCCTGTTCTGTAGTGTTTTAAAACATTGATTATATAATCAATGTTTTAAAACACTTCAAGTAGTTTGAATGTCATGAAAGATTAGTATTGAACAATCAAGTGTATATGTTCTGCTGGAAGACCAAAATGCTAACATTAGTACCAACCGAACAAAAAATTGAACTTAAAATTGAACGCTCTAACGGCACACCGGTTCTACCTATAACTACTCTATAATTCAGACTATTGCCAAGACTAATTCAACCCTTTAGAAATCATTCTCGACCAGCGATGCTAACCTTGTACGTGTGCGTCTAATTAACAGGGCAAACGTCAATCAAAACAGACAGCAGTAGTCACTTCTCCATTTGATTGATGCTTTATATGCACATTATTCCTTGCCAAATCTTTTGTAGTCAACATAACGAGTCTGTATTTATATAGATAGAAATAAGAACGGGATGATGACTCATATTCATTTTCCTGTAGTTATCTTTGAAAGCATAACATGGATGTGTTGTGCCACCAAGTGTCAACAGGGAGAGGCGTTTCCTGTTCTTTAGTGTTTTATAATCAATGGTTTAAAACACTTCAGGTAGTTTGAATATCATGAAAGATTAGTATTGAACAATCAAGTGTATATGTTCTGCTGGAAGACCAAAATGCTAACATTAGTACCAATTGAACAAAAAATTGAACTTACTTTAATTGGTAGTGAGAATAAATATATTTCTTCTAAACTTCGTATTTTTCCATCATTAACCAATCGGCCTAGTTTTGTTACGGGAGTCCACGTTTTTTGATCCTCTTTTGGACGTTGACCTAAATACAAAAGAATCAAGAATAAAAAATGTTTGTTGAAAACTACTACTACTGCTTTTCTTACCACGTCGTCCACGGCCACCGCGTCCACGACCTAAAACAACAGCAGAAATTATTACTTGTTATTAACAAAAGTGGGAACTAAAATAGATTTAGAGCTTGGAAGAGAAGTTCTTTTGTTGTCTCAAATCTATAAAAAATTCTATTATTTCGGCTTTGTCTTCCGCGGAAAGAAAATCACAAGCTTTATTGTTGCATATCGTTTGGACAGAAAGAAAACATCGATGAAGGTAATGTCGATGACATCATTTTTTCTTGATTTTGTGTCGAGCCCGTATTCGTAAAAAAGAGATGATTGGGCTCTTCAACAAACATCATTTCTAGAAACTTCGGAGGAAGATTATGGTAAATTGGACAGAGAAATGTGAAAAAATTATCTTTTCATACCTCCTTCACCGCCGCGACCACCTCGACCCCCTTCGCCTCTGCCTCGGCCTCGTCCACCTTCGCCACCTTCCCGAAAGCCACCTCGACCTAAAAACATCAATCATTTACAAACCAAAGTAAGAGATGTTCAACTTTCTTTCGTATGTGAGAAAAGAGATTTTTCGGATTGTTATAACTTAGACTAGGTACTACAATCGCTGTTTTAAATAATACTCACCTCCTTCTCCTCTACCACGGCCGCCTTCACCGCCACCACGTCCTAACAAACCATAAACATAGTATTGATTAATTTAACAGACGACAACTAATCACTTACCACCGCCACGTGTTCCAAATCCGCCTCGAGTTCCACCACGTTCAGCCATTTGTACCGATGTAGTTATTCAATCCTCTTTAAAAAGATCTGAAACACAATACAAAAACTCAGTCGATGGTATCTCTCTCTTCCGTAAGGAGTAAAACATCAACTAAAATGAAAGACATTTGTAAAGATCAAATTATTTATTTTTTAACAACCAAAGACATCTATTAATATTAAAAAAATAATTTTACTGTATTCTGATAAATTTGATCGCATAAATCATCAAAATTTTCTTCATGAATAGCTGCAATTACTTCACATATTTGTACAATACAAGTTGGTTCATTTCGATCTTTAATCATCTTATTTTCTTGCCATTTTTCCTTTTTAACACTGTCATAATGTGTTTTTACGTAACGATAAGATGCATGAGATTGTTTAATACCACACCACGGGGAATCTAAAGTTAGTTAAAGTAAAAAAAAGTTCTCATTATTGACATACGATTAAGAATCAACTTCTCAATAAATGATAAATTTTATCTAAACAAAAATTCTGAGAAAATTCTAGTTTACTTCTCTTTTACGTATTCTATCAGTACATAATTAATGAAAACCGAAAAAACAGTCTGTCTGGAATAGGTAAAATGTTCACAGACACATACCAGTTTCAATTAATATTCTATCTTGCGGTATTTGTTTAATAACATCTAAATTTTCTTGTGATTTCATTGAACAGCCATTTATACCAATATAATAGCCCAGATCTAAAAACAACTTTGCCTCATCGTATGTACCATCAAACGAATGAATCTAAAACAGATCAATTAAGGTCTGACTTGGTGCTTATGTTGTTCATCGTATAAAGTTAGTTTGAAGCGAAGTTTGTTTAAAATCACTCTAAGAGATAGATTGATTTTATCAAAAAAAATGTTCGATATGTCAAATTATAATAAAAGTTCATGACTTTCTATTCTGAGAAGGGGATACTTCAAATTTAGTGTGTGCGCATGTCGTCACAGACAAGTTATTTATTAACCTTGGACAGGTTACTTATGTCTTGGTGCCTTGGATCATACGTCCGATAGCGTGCGTACTGTGTTGTAACGTACAATACAATTTCCTCACCTAGTCTTCATGCTAATACGTGATTAGTGAGCATGTATGGAAAGTTCAAACAACTGGATGAAAGAATTCTGTATCAAAACTAGTTCCACCTAGTCAGAGCTGCCACAATGTGCATTTTTCTAATAGCAAGCGGACATCGTTTTTTCCATAAATAATTTATCATTCTTTAGTCATCTGCGATGCTTTTAAAGAAAAAATGAACGTTTTCAGAAAAAATCATTTTTCTAGGTTCAAGAGAAAATTTCGGTAGATATTTTTTCGATCCAAAACCTATCGTGTTATACATGGTTCGATCCAGTTTGACGAACTGATTCCGAATATGCCATTAGTTTTTGTCACAAACGTTACTAGGCTGAAAAAAATTCGATTTTACATGAAAAACCAAGGATTTTTAGAAAATTTGTATCTTGGCATAGAAACAATTGCGCATTTTTGCGCATGTAGTATCGATGCAGTGTGGATAGAAAAACATTTGAGAATTTTTGGATACGGAAAACGGGGGAAACCTATTCTACGAAATATGTCTGTATGGAAATCTAGGTTTTTTGGCAAACTCTATGATTTCCCTTCTAGTCTACGGTTAAAAACCAAAATTCTTTCGCTATTACATATGTCAAAGAGTTTTGATTCAGAATCAGCGCCATTTTTAATCATATCTTTATTGGATGTAGAAAAACAATTTTTTTATCCTTATGATTTGTATTTCGAGACCTTCTAACCTTCTGCTACATGTTTCCCAATAATGCTTAGTCGTTGAAACCAAACTTTTTATGGCAATGGATAGTCCACATATCAAAGTATATTTCTATGTGTTTGAATCGGTTACTTCCCGATTTTGCCTAATGTCCGTCTAGATGCACACTATGACTGAGTGACCATGTCAGAAGCTTGTCAGCTGCAGGAAGATATTGAACTGTTGAAACCGATACTGTGAAGCATCCTACACCGATAACGGTAGCCGTAAGGCAGGATATTCTTCCTTTTTTTGATGATTCAATCTTATTTCTCTCATTTTTATACTTACCACTCCGCCAACGATATTTTCTCGATAACGATTCAATATTTCATATAAATCTTGAGTCGATGAACGATTATGTAAAAATAATGGTTTACGATTCATTGAGTTTGATGTTAAATTTTTTAACTGAAATTCAAAATAACTTGAAGAAAACAGAATACAATTTTTCATATTTATCAAGTGATGCCACTAAATACCGTTTTTGTATATCAATTGAACAAAATTGTTGTCGTTCATAATCTAAACCCAATTCACCAATGGCAATGACTTTATCATTTTTTAATAAATCAACCATTTTTTCAATTAGGACATTTTCATCATTTTGAGCAAACTCTTGACAACGTGTTGGATGATAACCACATGTCGTATACAAATTATCTAACGAAAAAAGGATTTAGAATTAAAGTCACACAAAAATTACATGTAAATATTTACCATATTTTGAACATAACTCGAGTGATTGCAATGTTTCGGCGTATGTACCTGATGTAGCTATAATCTGTAAAGAAAAAATATTTTATTGTTTACATTCTGTATGACATGACGTACACGTACTTTATCAAGCCCATTTTGAAATGAGCGCTGAATAACTTGATCCAAATCAGCTGGAAGAAAAGAAAAATATACATGACTAAGAATTTTATATCGATACTTATAATCAATTCCACTTAAGAGGGTTTCCACCACTTCGACTTTCTTCATACCTTCCCAATTTGTAAAGGATACTTCGAAATATACGCCTTGATATTTTCTCGACTTACCCGCATTATCTGACTGAGAAAAAAAATGAATTACTTGGAAAATTTTGTTTGAATTTTTCAGTTTAAGGTTAATTTTTAAAAAAGTTCTTACTCGTTCTCCAGTCATAATGAAAACTTGGTTTTTGCGTAGATTGAAAGAGAGATGGTTCTTGAGTACATAAAAAAATCTCTCTCTCTATTTTTTCTTTCTTTTCTGTTGTTTACTAATGAATGCTAATTAACGTTAATTTATTCTACTCTACATTCTAAAAAGAACGATTTCCTACGATATCTTAAAGGTTTCGTGGATCATGTTCACGTAAGGTGTCGGTAATGCGAAAACTTCGAGCAGAACTTTTTTATCACGTTTTTTTGTTATGGTTGGATAGAGCTCAACAAGTTTCATAGGAAAACGACGATTTTAGATTTTTAAAACTAACTTTTGGAAGAAAAAAATAAAAAATAGGCAAAGATGAGTAAAATTTTTGAGAAATAAGGAAAATTTTCAGGTTTAATATTTTTTTAAATTCTAAAACGCTCTTTTTCAGATTCAGCAAAATTAATAACATATTTAATATTAACAGACAAAACTGCATCGAATGGCATATTTGACACAAAAATATTTCATTAAAAATTTCTTCCTTAAAGAGCAGCATTAAGGGGTGTTAATTATTTCAATTTGTATTACTAATTTTTCTATACGATGAAACATCAGCTTTATATAAATGACTGAAGAAGAGTTTTAATACATCAGCATATGTCTGTCTAGAACGATACGCCGATGTCTCATCGCATAGAAAAATTAGTAGTACAAGTTTAAATAATTAATGGTAATAGTTTCTGTTTTTTTCATTTTGCTTGTTTAGTTTTTGTTAAAAATATGTTAATCTGTTGATAAAATAGTGAACTCGACAAAAAAAAAAGCGATTTTCGCTTAACTTCTTACTGTAGAAAAACAAATCTGCTTGAACGCACTCTAAAACTTTAGTTTTTGAAAAAAGGTTAGGGAGATCTCGATCTACACTCTGTTGAAATCTACATTGCTTTTTACGCATATCGTGAAAATTTTATTGCAAGATCTCTAATGCTTATTGAGATGTAGGCAAATGGTTAGCCCTTTTTATGTGAAAAATCTGCTGCTATCCAAAAAAATTCATTTTCCCAACAACGAAGCAAAATTTTTCAAAATCTCTCTGTAATATTTTGTCATAGGCCTTATGGTTAGAATAAAATAAACAAAATCTTCGTATTTATATTTATAGAGACTTGATAAATTTGTAAAATGTACAGGGTCATTCCAGCCGTTCTGCTCGGGTTTCACGAATTTTGCTGACAATTTAGATTCCAGAAATGCTAAAGTCAGTGTTTTATACTGAGTTTTGTATGCTGAATCTGAAAAAGAGCGTTTTAGAATTTGAAAAAAAATTAAATCGGAAAATTTTTCCTATTTCTCAAAAATTCACTCATCTTTGCCTATTTTTTATTTTTTTCTCCTAAAAGTGAGTTTTAAAAGTCTAAATCGACTTTTTCTTATGCAACTTGATGAGCTCTATCCAACTATAGCAAAAAAGGCGAAAAAAAAGTTCTGTTCGATTTTCGGATCGCCTGCGTCTTACATTGTTGTTGCCTATTGCCCTTAGCATGCGCGTTTCTTACATTTCCTGTCTCTAAATTGAGCTCAGCTTTCCTACGTTTCTAACGAATGGACTAGATAAAATGAACCATTTTTTAACTTTTTAATCATTGAGAAACAGTTTTAAGACTCCGCTTTAGGCTCGAAAGATAAACAACTTCTTGCTTTACAAATGAATAACTTCGATATTTACATAGTATTTTGTTATTTGAACCTACCTTTATAATAACAATAAAGGTAGGTAAAAAAAGAAATCTAATTAACCGATTGTAATTTTTCTTGTGCATGACCTTTCTCATGATTTAAGGGCATTTCAATTGGCTCCCTATTACAGCTGCATAGCATAAGAGTTTTGTCTTTATCTTGACGTTCAGTCAAGGGTTAGTGAATTGCAGATGAATGTTACTTGTTACTAATACAAACATTTTTATGTAACTTCGAGTTTAACCTTTTTAACGAGGACAGATATATGTTCTTTTGAAAAGTGAGCGCCGTAAACAGATTCCTTGCTAGAATCATTTTTCCTATTTACTTACAAACGATTTTGCCTTGTTTTGTTTCTTTTAGATAGGTTTACAATGCAAGATTCTCGCAAACCCGCGCCACCTAACCTTTTTTTGAATAAAAACAGTACGAATTTGCTACGAAACCTCATTTCGACACAACCGTTAAAGGTTTTGAATTCGTTTCAAAAGTATAAACGTTTCAAGATTCAGTAGAGAATCATTTTTTTTAGAGAGTACTCGCTTAAAGTCCTATTTGTAAAATAATAACTGAGCGAAAAAACTCAAGCACTACCTTATCTAATAGAGAATTTCACAGGCTAAACGATGCGCTATCTTAAAAGATTTTTGGTCACTCAGTAAGTCTGGTAAGTCAAAAATGTGACAACATTTTTTTAAATAATTAATTTTTTTCTAAGCCAAATAATATCTATAGGAAGAAAACTTCACGATATATACTTCCAAGTGTCTTCTACAAACGGGGAAAGTTTGAGAGTCAAACTTGATACTTGAAAATTTGCTTATTTTCGGCTGAAAATGGATTTGTAAACACACTTGGAACCAAATTTCGCTCGAAGGAAGCATTTTCAAGGAAAAGTGTGGGTATAATAGTTATTCAGAATCCGATTCTCTAGAATATGGACAAAGGGTTAAACTCGATTTTTAAATTAAATCTTACGAAATTTTAAAATTTCAAAAATCGTACTTTTCAATTTAAAAATCTAATTTAACGAATTTTGAAAAATCCTTCGTTCATATTCCAGAGAATCTGGTTCTGAATAACTTTCATACCCACACTTTTTCTTGAAAATGCTTCCTTCGAGCGAAATTTGGTTCAGGGTGTTTTTAAAAACACTTTTCACTCCAGAATTTCAGAGGGCAGGTCAAAGCCGAATAAGTCAGTCAAAACTGGACCGAAAACAATGAAATTTTTTTTATGGATACATCCTGATGTCCTCTATCGATTGACATCAAAACCAAAGTTATAAGTAAAAAAGTGAGAATTTTATTGAAATTTTAAAAACACATAAAAATCGAGGAAAAACTTTTAGAAAATTCTCAAAAACTGCGAGTTCCGTGACTGAAAAATTCTTTTTTCATCTTGTTGGTAAAGATCGAAGAAAAGGTCCAATCGAGTCCGAATTTTTACTGCAGATGCTTTGGACCCTATACCAGATTCCAGATGTTTTTTTCGCAAAAAAAAGATTCCGTTTTCGAAATATTCGAAAAATACTAAAAAGTCGGTTTTTGATTTTAAAAACGATCCTACAGCGAAAGTCGAAATTAAAAAACGCTTTAAAAAAATTTAGAACCTGAGATAGTTTGAACTATCACAAACATTTAAACCGATCACTTTCTGCACGGCATTTTATGGAATGTTCATATCTTTTCGAGAAACAATTGGACTCGAAAGTGGTCTCATTCTGCAGCGAACACTTTACTCTATCAGCATCAGGAAAAATTCAGGTGGCATTAGACACAAAAGAAAGATTAACAAGACTAAAAAATAGTGTTTTCAGCCTCTTAAGCAAAAACTTAAAAAACTCAACTTTTGCAAAAAAAAAAGCTTGTGGAACGCTGTTAGTGGTTTTATTTTATAGCTCAGACTTTCCTCTACATTAAGCTAAGTTTAACTCAAAATACAATATTTTGTCCAGAAAGACAGGAAAATACTCTTGATCGGCTAAGTGTCCTTAATATTTATTTTACCTTGGTGCTTTCTTGAATTTCCATATATACCTTGAAACATAGCATCTAAACAATACAAAAGCAATAAAACAGTAAATATGGTCGGCAGCAGTTGTAATCATTGCACATACCAGTCAGATTAGCACCAATATCTAAAACAAACAGAACCAAGATCAGTTTTCACAAGCAAGTAAATGATATGAGAAGAACGTATGACCATTATCAACAAGTGAAATCACTCTGTTTCAAGCTGTGTTAAGTGCCTTGGATAATATCAACAGCTCACAACTAAATATCACTTCAACAAGAAAACCATTCTTACAGTTCATTCAATGATATCTGGCCTTTGAATTTTTCTTGTATAATCATCAAAAGAGTTAAAAGTATATGCTGAAGTTTTCAAGTTTCAATTAATATCCAACATCCGACATCACTACGCTCTCTGCTCTTGTTAAAACAAAACAATCTAAGCATGATTTGTTTTAACCATACATGCTTTATATGTACAATATTCCTTGTAAAACCTTTTGTAGTCAACAAAACGAGTCTGTATTTATATAGAAAGAAATAAGAACGGGATGTTGACCCATATTCATTTTCCTGTAGTTATCTTTGAAAGCATAACATGGATTAGTTGTGCCACCAAGTGTCAACAGGGAGAGGTGTTTCCTGTTCTTTAGTGTTTTATAATCAATGTTTTAAAACACTTCAAGTGGTTTGAATGTCATGAAAGATTAGTATTGAACAATCAAGTGTATATGTTCTGCTGGAAGACCAAAATGCTAACATTAGTACCAATCGAACAAAAAATTGAACTTAAAATTCAACGCTCTAACGGCACACCGGTTCTACCTATAACTACTCTATAATTCAGACTATTGCCAAGACTAATTCAACCCTTTAGAAATCATTCTCGACCAGCGATGCTAACCTTGTACGTGTGCGTCTAATTAACAGGGCAAACGTCAATCAAAACAGACAGCAGTAGTCACTTCTCCATTTGATTGATGCTTTATATGCACATTATTCCTTGCCAAATCTTTTGTAGTCAACATAACGAGTCTGTATTTATATAGATAGAAATAAGAACGGGATGTTGACCCATATTCATTTTCCTGTAGTTATCTTTGAAAGCATAACATGGATTAGTTGTGCCACCAAGTGTCAACAGGGAGAGGCGTTTCCTGTTCTGTAGTGTTTTATAATCAATGTTTTAAAACACTTCAGGTAGTTTGAATGTCGTGAAAGATTAGTATTGAACAATCGATTATGTTTTGTACACACCACTCATTTGAATTTTGAACATTATTCCTTATAAAATCTTTTGTAGTCAACATAACGAGTCTGTATTTATATAGAAAGAAATAAGAACGGGATGATGACCCATATTCATTTTCCTGTAGTTATCTTTGAAAGCATAACATGGATTAGTTGTGCCACCAAGTGTCAACAGGGAGAGGCGTTTCCTGTTCTTTAGTGTTTTATAATCAATGTTTTAAAACACTTCAGGTAGTTTGAATGTCATGAAAGATTACTATTGAACAATCAATTATGTTCTGTACACACCGCTTATTTGAATTTTGAAACGCTTGACCCAATGGACAGAGCTTTGAAACGAAGAATGCTTTTCGTCTTTTATTTTGGTTTAAAAGTCTCATATTTGACAAGAAAATTTCTATTTCACTCAGACAGGAAATATTCTCTCTCATCTTCGATTAAACTTCAAATACTAAATATTGTCTTCTATTTTAGTTTCCATGTGTGAGTAAAAATCAAATTTTTTGGCATTAGACAATAGAAAGTAGTGTATGTTTTTGTAACTACTTATCAAACACGAACTCACACTTAAAGTCTTTATGTGACAGAACAGAAAAAAAAATAATGAAAAGTAAAAACTCTATTTTTTATTCAGTTTAAATTTATTCTCACGTTTACTGAAGATGATGAGTGACTTGGCAACAGAACAAACACACACACATATATTGTGAAAGGAAGGAAAAAAATTTCTTAACAGAAATGAAAAACAGAATTTTACTCCTATATAATAAGCATTTTTTTTGTGGCAAGACATATATCTTAGAGAGAGCATTAATCGATTAGCAGCAAAGACATTACAAAATGATTCCAGCCGCAACAACACTCTATGTTCCAGCAGCAGCCGTTGCTAACCAACAGCAAAGATATTTCGTCATTCAACCTACACCCATTGTGTCAGCAGTTCCAGTATTCAATGGACCATATGTTTATCCAAGTTATGGTTTTGTACCAAAAGTCGTTGAAACAAGTTTCAAAAAAGAAGATATTGAACAACAACAAAACACTCAGGAGCAAGGTACAAGATACTTGAGTTAACAAACATCAACTTAGGGAGACAATCGGCAGTCATTTCTCTATTTGATTGATGCTTTATATGCGCATTACTCCTTGTAAAATCTTTTGTAGCCAACATAACGAGTCTGTATTTATATAGATAGAAATAAGAACGGGATGATGACTCATATTCATTTTCCTGTAGTTATCTTTGAAAGCATAACATGGATTTGTTGTGACATCAAGTGTCAACAGGAATCTTGAGATCTTTGTATCCTCTTCCGACGCAGAAATGAAACAAAGGGCTAAACTCACCTTTTCTAGTGATATCTTGAAAAAGTTCAATCGATGAATTTATAAAAAGCACAATGAAGTCTCACTCTGGATTTTTTCAGACATTCAATAAACAGAGCGCCTACTGCCAAATAATAAAATCCATAGTCTTCTTATTATACTGCCTTTTTCTTCTTTTAAGCATTGCCTCAATCTCAAAACGTTCAACATGTTTTTCATCATGTTCAACATTGTTCAACTCCCACCTGTCCTGGTTATTGTGAAATTTGTTGTCCATGGATAAAAGGTGGCGACTATTATCAACCTCACCGTTCTCGTTCACGATCCAAATCTCCTCCACAACATCATCGAATGTCACGTCGTGATGAATATGAACAAGATCAAGAGGAATTACATGTAGATAGACGAACTAAACATGACACCGAAACCATCGATGAAAAAATACAACGCATTAGAAGAGAATTAGGTAAAAATTTTAAAAACAGAATCTGCATTTTCTCTACAAAAATTCTCCTTTTTAAAGTAGAATTTGGTGATGATTTATTCTTCTCATTTTTTGCTCAGGTCAGTCAAATGAACAGCGTCACGATAAATCTGTTGGCACCATCGATCACTACAAACCTCCACAACAACAACAATATGTCCATTACCGACAGTCACAAAATGAACAACAGTATTCATCAGAAACTAATCATCAACGACAGCAACAACGTTCAAGATCTCGATCTCGCTCCCGATCTCTTTCTCGTCCACGAAGTGCTGGTCCGCGAGAACCATGGCGCTCGAGTAACTTAAACGATTATCCGTGGCGTGACTCTCATTTGCCTGCTTATCGTGAGCACACATTAGAAAAACAACAAGATTTTGATTCATCTCAAAGTCGTCCATCGAGTAGTCAGAATTTTGAAGGTTCTCGAGGTAGTAGTCATTCACGAAGCCATAGTAATCAAAGACAATCAACTTACCAAAGCCAACAAGATTATGTTTATCGTCCAAAATCGGAAACAGAAGCAAAAAAATGGTACACACAATCAACTGGCAAAGATCCTGATCGCGAAGTTTATCAAATGTTAAGAGGTGGTACAACAACTTATTCTTATAATCAAAATAATAATTCAGCTAGTTACGGTGAAAAATTTCATGTTCAGCACAATGGTAATAGCAGTTATCATCATCATCAGCCATCCTATGATTGTTCACATAGTAGCAGTGGTGGTCATGCATTTTATTCTGATATTCCAAAACCAACAAAATCCCATACATTAAAAAAACTCGATTCCACTCAGCATCATACATTATATGGCTGTAATGAACCGTGCTTACACATTGTACCAAAACAAGGCGGCTCATTTGATCCACCCTACGTGAAAATTGTCAATGCGCCAGTTACATATTTACACTGAATAACAGCTTTAATACAACAACTCTGCAAAAATCTTCTATTATTTAAATAAAGAATGTATCTTTTGCTAAAAAATAACCCAAATATAGTTTAAAGAATAGTAAATTGAAGAATTGTGGTGAAATAAAAATATTATTCATCGGTTTCATTTTAATTCTTATATACATTTCTATTCTTATCGATTATATTAAAATCGAATGATATAGTTAACAAAATCTTATGAAAAACTGTCATGTACAGTAACGAAAAGTTTTAGAAATTCAAGCGTTAGGATAATAAGGTCTCGTACAACTGACAGATTATATAGATTTCTTGAGCCTTGTGAAAACTGATCAAATATCATATGATGTTTTCAATAAACTAAATGAGTTCTCAATTGCAAGAGCAATGAACATTGTTCGACATATAGTTTGAATAATGTTTATCTTTTAAATAAGTCTTCATGGCAAAGTATTCATGCACTCGCATAAAAGAGTATACTTAAAGATTACGTTCGTATCTGTTCAAAGATTAAAGAAAACAATCGATTCTACGTTCTATTCTACGATGACTTACCAATAAATTTATTTTTTAATCGATTTGCTTGACGAACAGCCATTGTATTAACAGATGCCATTTAGAATCTGAAATGATAAATTTTTTTAAAATATCATAAGTCTTCGTCAGTTGAGATGATCAATGTTTCTAGATAATGAGTAGTAATATGATTCTAGAATGATGAGTAGTAATAGTAGTAAGTATTCAGTAAGAAACAAACAGAGGTTCAGTAATATTTATTTCTATATTGTTCTTTAAGAACAAAAATAACTAAGAAAAAAATATGTCATAAAATCCAGTATCCCATGTAAAAAAACAAGAAGAATGTCAAGACAACAAGAAATATTTCATCAAAATAGATGTAGAAAAACAAGAGCAAAACAATCGTATTTACACATTCACACTCACACATACATCAAGATCGTGCAGAGAAATAATAAAAAGAAAAACGGCGAGCTGTACACATTTAACCAACACCAAATACAAAAAAAAAAGAAAAAGAGAAGCAACAATAAATATACTAACTGTTTAGCGCACGAGAGTGAAGGAGAGAGACACAGAGAGCACTCATTCATCAATGTTGCAAAAAACAACAACAGAACATATAAAGCTTATGAAATATAATTGATAAATCGAGTGCTGCACAAACATTATTTGTTTTCCCGTATCCGAAAAAAATCTGACAACAATAAAAATGATGTGTGTACGTGTGTAGTGTATAACCAAGAGAGATTCGATTCGCTAGAGAGAAAGAAAGAGAAAATTAGGAATAGAAACATTTAGTGATCCATGAGAGTTTTCTATGATATAATTAATAAACTTTTTCTTGGAGATTGCATAAATTCAACGCTCGCTGAACGACGCAACGATACCAATTGACCACCGCTACCACCACTATTATTATTGGTACCGCCACTACCAGACACATTCGATGATGTTTGATTCAAACGATTACCCACCAAAGAGGCTGCCTAAAAGGAGAATTATATTGGTCTTAAACACATTGATCAGACTTGTTTTTTAACAAATATTGGCACAGAATTCTAAAAAGCGTTTATTGTAACACCAATATGACATATTTACTCTAAATGTATCGCAATGACCTATATATTGGTTTTCTCTTGCACATGAGCCTACTCTTCCGCTACAGAAAACTACCCATATTCACTTTTTTCCGCTAATTATTTCCAAGAAAAGTGATGACATTTTTCACACCTACTTCGAGTTTAATTGCTTTCTCTTTTGTTAATAATTCATCTGGAAATGAAATTTTGCTTTCTTTTGCCAATTGTCTTAAATCAAAGTAATATTTGGCATAAATGGACGAACCAACGTTAACATTAAACTGTAGTAATTGAACATATTCACGTTCTAACTCGTTCCTAGAACACAAAGACCATATAGTAGTATTATCACTATTTTTATAATAATTACATTTCATGCACAGTAATATCTTTTAATATTTGACAAAAATCGACATTCCATACTGCTTGATCATCCCACACTTTTGATGCTAACATTACAGCACCTATTAATAGAAAGAAAAGAAAAATCAAAGATATAAAGAGAATATATACACACAGTGTACCTAAAACGAGTCGTTTCCAATTAGATGGACATAAATCTAATCCACCATAACTCAATACACGTTCTAGATATACCTAGAGAGAGAAAAAATTATTTGTTTGCTATCTAGATTTTAAAAGATAACTAGCACAATCGCAACTTAACTTGTACGGATAGTAACATTTGATAGAGTAAATATCACAAACATGTATATAACCTACGTGTTTTTTTTCTCTACCACTTTTACAGTCAAATGATAAGAACTACATACCAACGTAACAATAGCACATTCTGCTGTTAATTGTGCAGCTGTAAATAGAATTCTTAAAAAACGATAAATGGCTTTTTGTTCTGGTACGATTTCATCATAATCATCTGGCACAGAATCTTTCTAAAGAAAAAGAAAAATTCATAAAATTTCTTCTTTTGAAAGTGTGACGCATATTCTCCGCACCGTTAGTGGATGTAACTTTTCGTCAAATATGTCCATTGTTTTATTCCCTTTTCTCGAGTATATATGACTATGAATAGCCAATGATACACATTTAATCATTGCTTTCCAATTTGGCTGTGAAACGGTAGAATCATCGACATAGATTGTTGAACAAGAATTACTGTGTTTATTAGAAATTGGCGCGAGGGCTGATGGAGTATCGTGACCATTGGAAGTTGCTTTATAAGACATTGAGACTGATGAAGCTTGAGTTTGTAAACGATTTGGTTGTTGGTGGTGGCCTGTATTAAAGGACGATGTTCCTTTGAGATTAGCTGTTTGGGATTGTTGTTGAATAATAACTGTGTTGGGTGCTGTTGGACTAATCGTTTTTGTTGAGGAAGAAAATGGAATATAATCACCAGAGCCTGGATGAAGCTTAAAAACATGAGAGAGAGAGTAAAATACATTTCAATAAAACTGCATCTTATTTGAAAGATTAGATAGATATTGGCCATACTTTAAGTGATCGATCCAACTGCTGGTTTTGTTCTTTGGGCGGATCTAAACAAGGCAAAAAACAAAAAAACACCTCGAGTTATATGCGTCCATGTACTCACGAAGTATAGATGCGAAATAAGTTGAAGTTGTTGGATTATCTGATGGAGCGAGTTCAACATCTGAGCCAAGAAAATAAAAGAAACAGACAAATATGGTTTTGAACAAAAGTGTAAAACTCTTCTTACTATTTCCATATATTTCAGATACGTGGTTTTTATTATCATAAAAGGCTGGAGACTTCTCTGAAGCTGGATGTGAGCCTCTATTGAGATGTGATGGATCGTTTGCGCTAAAAACAAAAAAGAATGATACGAAGTGCAATTAATTGAGATAAACATTGCTCCCTTAAAAATGATTTATATCAAAAGTTATGTCCTTCGTACACAAAAAAATGAAAATGGAAGAGATTATGGGTTAATAACCGTAAAAGTTATTTGAATAAAAGAAACAAACTTTCAATAGCATGAATGACCCAGAGCTAAACTAAGAATTTAAACCATGTTTTCATTCTTAATGTTTACTTATATTTGTTCGATGATTTATGACAGCAGTAACAACAACTTATAATATTTCCCATTGAACATGTTATGCCATAGACCTAGAAATATATTCGATACACTGATACAGCAGATTGGAGCTTATCCATAGTTTTCCGATAATTTATCCATGATTTATCATAAATTGTTTAAGCTACTCATTGGCTTTAAACAGGTAAAAAACCTCGCTCAAGTTTTGATCATATATCTGGAAGCCTTTCCTTCACAAACCTCCGCAGAGCATAGACGAAATCCAAAAATGAAGGAATGTTACCTAAAAGTTATAAAAGATGTCACTACTGCAGCTTTTGGGCGCAAGTAGAAACAAATCTCAAAGTATTTTGATGCAGGTATGAACAGTATTTTGATAGTTGTCACTCTTTTTATTGATTCACCTCGTATACATCATCCTTGCACTATGCGTAAAAAGAAAAGAATCCATTAGAGCCATATTTTGAAAAAAACAGAATTCTCTGTTAATGGCCCTCCTCCTCAGAAATGACGATTCTCGGATTTTGAGATAAGCACATACAAAGATAGCCTGAAGTGTCTACTTTCAGAATACATATAATTTGATACCATATTAATGGCTTTTGAGAGGGTTTTCAGAGGTTTTTTGGAGACCCTCTGTACAAAACCTGACTATTTTATTTCGAACTGACGCACTGATGCTATGAAAGTGATTTTTGTACAAAACGAATACCTAATGATGTTGAGTACAATGCATGGGTGAACAAGCTTAGAGAGTCCTCAGAAGAGTTTCCTGAAACAGGTTTTCTAGGAGATCTTTGAAAAACCAGGTCGTGTGTAAAAATTTTCGAATAATATCGCATTGATTTTGTTATGGGCTGAAAGCTCGGGATCTCCTCTTGAAGACGGGAGTCAAACGGTACCTTGATTTTCCGCGGCTTGGGCGCTGTATCGGATTTCCTACGAGTCTCAGGACTAGCACCTGGTGACTATTGGTAGCCTTGAAAACGAATGGACTATGGGTAATCAATCATGCTGAGTCTCGTGGCAATATTTGCTTTTAGAAAAAGTTCTTAGAAACTATCGAAAAAGATGTTTTACGAAAATTGGGGTTTTCAGGCTGTTTTCACTTAATATTTATTTGAATCATTTTTTAAGGTGAAGAATTTAAGAATAGATAATAAGACAAACACCACCTTACACCTTTTTGCCATCATATGACTGATGATATCTTTTAAATAAAGACGAAACTCGTCTCAAGTGAAATTGTAACTTCATTATGTATAAGGTGGTGTTTGTCGTATTATCTATACTTAATATTTAAAAATTCACTGTTCGCTCAAAATACATCAGAACGAGTTCAAAACTTCAGAATGTAAAGTATTTAGGCTGTTCTATATCCTATTCACAGGATACCTAGAAAGAGATTTTACAGAACTCTAAGGTTTTCTGGAAAACCCATTAACAAAAATATGCTTTTTCGATTTTTCGATCTTATAATCACGTTTATGCAACAAAGAGTGCTCAGTGTAAACCGACTTCATATTGTGCCAACTTTTCCAACTAAAATTACACTAATTAAAGAAGATACATTCCCCTTTTTTATAGTAGTTTCAAGCGCACGAGTTGTACACGATACTGATCTATTTTTTAGAAAAGGGCCCTTTTTAGTTGTTGAGAAATATGGCTGTGAATATCGTTGATTATCGTTTGAAAAAGCACGTTTTTCCTTACGCGACTTGCAGAGAGTTCTTTTGTCTCTCTCGAAACTTGCTTGCTCAGACGATAACCTACGATACTCACAGCCATATTTCTAAAAGACTACATTACGTCCCTTTCTAAAAAATAGATCAGTATCATGTACAGCTCCTGTACTTTAAACTAGTATAAGAAAAGGGGAATGGATCTTTTCTAATCAGTAAAATTTTAGTTAGCAAAGTTGGTACAATACAAAATAAGTTTAAAGTGAGCACTCCCTCTTATAGAGGATATAAAGATGAACATTTCATGAAAATATAAAATTTGCTCCTTTCTGATTTTATTCTTTAAACAGAAACACAGAAAAATGCCTGCTCCTATAATGATGTAAGTGAAACATAGCGGTCAGTTGCCTTTGAAGAAATAGAGGAATAGAGGAATAACGACCGACCGACCGGAATACATTTTGACATGCTCCCTTAGTACATTAGATAAGTATCTATCAAATACACCATCTCGTCTATGGTATGAAAGTGCACATATTGTGTCTGTGCAAAACGTGTATTGTCCTGTCGATATTTCTGTTAAGAGTCTATGTGCAAACATTTGGTTGGTATCAAAATTCTATATACCATGCGCAAATTACCAAATGATGGTTTACCAACTGGAAAAAAACAGGAAAGGAACCAAAAAAACAAGTCTTGCTCTGTTATTTTGATGAACACAAATTACTACTTTTGTTAATACTCAGGGTTACTCAGATACAAATATATATGGTTTTGCATGATAATCGGATTTCTATGAATCACTGGTAGAGGCTTTAAGAATATTGTGAGAATAACTTTGTTACTAATCACTTAATTGATGCATTCCCTTTCCGGTGATAAAACCGTGCTGTCTTTGATTCTTTTTATTTCGTTCTTTTTTAATTACAACTTTTGACCTAATTATCAAACTGTTCTCCGTTCTATGCAACCTGCGTTCTCTTTTCAATTCAAGCCCTATGTTGATAGACTGGATTATTACTGTGCATTGTATGACAGTTATTTTCCCTCTTTATACTCTTGATCCTTATCAGAAGAACTAATTGGATGAGATAGGACAAAAAATTATCCCATTCGACCGCTTTCCAAAAGTTGTCTATGCCATCTCATCACTATTTTTAAATGTTCATCCTACACTATGGAATCCATTGGTAGCCCTAATTCTTGTCGGTAAAGGAACTTGCTGCCCGTGTTGCTTCTCATCAATCTAATTATGGTGATTCTTCTGTTTCTCTTCTTACATAGCTTTCTCTTCCAGAGCTTCCTGTTAAATGCAAAGTATCATAGATCTATATTTTTCAAAATGTATCATAAAATCAGTCGCTCGCTCATAAACGGTATTTCTTCTCAAACAATATTCGTCTTTTTCTTCATTTATACTAATAGAGATATTAACCGATGATTTTGTCGTCGTTTTTCAAACTTTCAAGAAGTTGATTGCCGGCGATGGTAGAGTAGGTTGGGGTAATTCAGGACAGCATCTCTAATCTTCACAGGATTTTGTGCGTACCTGAATTATCCCATTTGGGATAATTCGGGACATTTGATAGGAGCTCTCTGGAAATTGATGAGCACTAATTAATCTTATTGAACTTTAACAAGATTTTTACATTAGTAGATAGTTTTAGAATTATTTACATTAGTAGATTAATTTTACATTTTCTATAGTAGACACTAGTGCATTAGACTAGAGATGTGCAACCCGACCCATACTCGTGCTGGGTCCGACCTGAAGGTTGAGTTAACATTAAATTTTAGAAGTGTTACTTGTGAACGTAATGATAGTTTGACATCTCCAGTCGAAAAACAAAAGTTTTTAGCTGGAAACCAGAAAATAAAAAATTTTTAGGCATATTATACGAATGACAAGAAGTTTTCGGATTGTGTACGAGTAGGAAAATGGTGCCCGTGCACATCTCTACATTAGACTAGCTTTAAATATTAAAGATATCGGATTGAAGTGGATTTTGATCTTTTTATTTTCTGTGGATATTTCTATGTTTAACTATGTTAGATGATACTACTACTCTTACTAGACACAAATGCATCTTCTTCATACGCATTCATTTCGTTCTCTTGTGACCTTCAATAGAATCGTTCGGTTGTTGTTATCAATTTTCCTTTTTCATAAACAAAACGGAACCGATAGACTATACATTATATTAATCTTCTTTTTTTTTCTTAATATTCTTGCTTGAGACATCTATCACTGATCCATCGTCTTGTCAATGTTCTTGCGAGTTTCTTTCATCTTGTTATACGGAACAACAATCTTTACATTTGTCTTAACAGATCAGGTAAGACTCTGGTGTTCATTTTTTTATTCATGTTTCATCTTTTTCACAAAAGTCATGTGTTGTCTAAAATGGCCATAGATTTGTTGAGGTTAAAGGCATCAATTTGTTTTGTCGACTCCTGTACTTTATATACCTTACAATATTGTACATAGATGTGCGCAGAAACTCTTTTAAATCTTACAATATTCTTATGGAGAGATAAATCATGTCTTTTATATACCAAATCCATTTACGCTCACAGCGTCTGGGAGTACGTTCCCTCTTTTATTCATTTATATGTATACGAGAGAGAAAGAAACCTAATATGGGCCATGTATGCATTTTTTCGTTTACAAAATTCTTAGTTAAAATGCCGAGAGAAAAGAATCTTACAAGAAATAGGACAAGAAAGTCAACCATTGATGTTACAGTGATTTTTTTCCTTGTCTGTCTTCGCTTTCAACGTGTTGAAATTTAGTTTTTTTGTTAGATATACACGCACATATTTTATTATTAGGATAATATAAGATAATATGTACTCTTATGTGTTTTAGATTTATAAATAATTTGACCATATTAAGAAGAAGAAAACATGTATCTGTACGGATTTTTAACGGTTATTATTGTCGTTCAATGTTTGTTATGTAAGTAACAAATCTGAAATTAGTACACAACTCTTATTACGCTCTTATTTCAAGCTCAGTTTTATTTTATTTTGTCAAAGAATGAACTATGTACCCATCAGTTTTAACCTAATAACTATGGACTAGATTCTGCTCACTCTGATACGATGCGAGTTGAATATGATTTACCTACCATAGGATTACTTTTCCTTTAGAAGAATATAAATGAATTAGCATGATGTGTTTCGTCAGATCTAATTGTTTTACACATTATAAAGATAGTTCGATGGTTTCTTTACAAGCTACATAATCCAATGATCAGTTTCAAGTTTTTCATTGAGAATTTCAATTTAATCCTTTGATAGACTTCAAATAGAGAGCATAATATTGTCTTACTGGCATGACACATATGAGATGCATATATTATTATTCTTTTGTTTAGTGTCATCTGTAAAATCTGATGAGAATTTGCAATGTTATGTGTGTAATTCAAATGAACATAGAGATTGCGGTGATGCTAATGCACTGGGTAGTTATATACAAGATTGTACTGTACCTAACGCATATTGTAGAAAAGCCGTGCAAACGGGTATGAAAATTAAATATACTAGTTGTATGATGCACCATCTATGTCTGTCTAATTTCAGTTCAAAAGGAAGTAAGTATTGTTCGTTCATGTGGTTCGAATGTGGGAAACCGTGCTTGTTATAAAACAGCTGGTAAAAATTCGGCAAGTGTGTGTTCATGTAATACGCAATTGTGTAATCATGCTGGGATTGATATAAAACAAAATCGAATTTTAACATTTGTAATATCGATTATTTTTATTCTCGTCTCAATGTTGTTATTACGTTAGAAACATAACAATCGGAGTTGTTCGATTTTTAGAATTAGAGATTAACAGTAATCAACAATATAGTTACATCACTTTCTCTATCGTTCTGATTAGTCAAAGATCTACTTTATTCATCTCAAATCCCTGTTTCTTGCTTCTTCCACTCTCAATTTTTTATTACTAACGATTTTTAATGTAGATAAAAATTGTTCTTTTATTTTGCACGTGTTAGAATTAGAAGTTATTTTTGTTATTTTTTTTTTTATTCAAAAAATTTTAAAATATGTACATGTAGCTCTCGTTCTGAGTTTGACATATAGAAAAATAAAGTTCATTTATTGTGGCGGAAAAAAAGTGCTTTTCTGTATCCAGCACACTCGATAATCCAGAAGATTTTCTATTTTTAGCGAGACGTATTGCCAAAAGTTTAAGAAAAATCTTGAAACTACTATTATTTCTCATGAAAATTTGTTTTTGAAATATTTTCTTAAAGCTTTGACAATATTTCCTCACCAAATATAAAAAATCTTCGGAGTTATCGAATGTACTGAATACGACAAAACACTGTTTCGCAACTCTGCACAAACTTTATCTTTTTCTTCAAATTGAAATGTTCCATCTTTGTGTGCGCGTATGTATAATGTAATTTGACGTGATTTGTTGTTTTTATTAATAAAAAAACAGTCAAAAAAATATCAATAACAATGCTAGACATGATTTTGTTATAAGGTGACTATTCGTATGTAAATAATCCAGTATTTATTTCTCGTTTCTTAAATCAATTTCCATGAGTGTTTTAGCGCTATATAAAAAATTTGAAAAAGATCTGTAACTCTAAATGTGATGTAGAGAACAACTGAACAACTGAAACTGTATCATTCACACCTGGTAATCAATGTAGCAGTATTATTCCAAATAATTTGTACTCAGATTTTGACCAGTTAGATGGTAACGTAGTTGAAAGACAAACTGGCTTCCAATTAACTCATCCTCTATTTCTTTTAAGGGCCCCTCTCAGAAATTATCTCCAACACCGTACATCCGATTCTGGCCAAACTTTCCGTAAATGTTAGGTTTAATGAGTTATAAGAATGAAAAACTTTTTTTGTCTTCAAATCTTACGGTTCAGGAGTTTTCTAGAGATCAAGGTCCAAAAAGGATCCTGAAGTTTTTCCCAAGACTTTTTAATATACTTCAAACTGGAGAGTTCGGGTTTGTTTTATTTTAAACTAGATATTTAACTATATGGACTGACCGGCGCTGACTTTTCAATTAAGCCTTTATTATTTTTTCAGGTAACCAACAACCTCCAAAACACGAAAAATCCTCAATTTGACAAAAATCTAAGACCTAATTGAAAAATCGGCGCCCATCAACCCATGTAGTTATGTGTCTTCTTTAAAATAAAATAAATCCGAACTCTCTAGCACCACTAAAAAGAGCTGAAAAACCTACATCAGATTCTGTTGTGTTTGATTAAAAGTGTATCAAGCACCCAGCAACCATCATTGTTCAGAATGGCATATACTCTTGATCTAATCGCTTTCCACATCGATCGTCTTTTTTTATTTCCTTTTCGATGCACACATATATTGAAACACACATTTCTTGTCTCATCCGTCGATAATATAGAAGTATACGTGCTTTGTGTTTAACGGGAAACTTTCCAACTACTGATTCGTGCAGATAAACTACCTTATATTTTTCTTTTAGTGAATTACAACTTGCTTACAACTTATTTATACTTAAATTGCCTCGTAGTGCAATACCTCTTTCAAACTACTTAGATTTGATGAAAAACATGTTAATGTGAAAGTTAGAAATTACACTAACCAGCAAAAATGTTTTGATATCCTGATTCGGATATAGATTTTTTTAATATCTCAATCAGGATATCGAATTATATCCTGATCAGGATATAATTTTAAATTATATCCCGTTCGGGATATTAAAAGATTTTTGCTGTAAAATCCAGATCGAGATATATATCCCGATTGAGAAATGCACCCGATCGGGATATGTTTCCACACTGCCAGGCAAAAACTATTGTTTGAAGATCCTATTTTCCAAAGCTTAAAAACTTTCTCAAAAACCGCGAAAAATCACTCCTATAACCAAAATCGATACAGATTCCGAAAGTAGACACTTCAAGCTATCTTTCCACGTGCTTATCTCAAAGTTGATTCTTGATCAAAAATCACTGTTTCTGGGGAGGTGCCTTTAAATTCTCTCAGAAAACAAGAAAATCTTATAAAAAGCAATAAAAGTCAGTCAGATGTATTAAAATATTATTAAAAGACAACAAAAGATTTCCTCACTTCACGTGACTACCAGGAATGGTTTTATGCAATGCTTGTGTTAATTTCACACTCGATGATGTTCCATTAACATAATGAAGACAAAATCGTGAAATCTTTTTCTAAAGATAAAGTTTTTAGTGGTAAACAAAATTGCTCATGATGAGTTAAGAATATTTCTTTGACAAAACTAATGTAGACTTTTAAGTAACGTCGTTTTTAAAAGTTTTTAGCAAGAAAATTAACAATTATGAATGAGGCATCGATGTGAGTTTTCACGGTCTCTATGAAAAACAATCTTCATGAAAAATTTTGAAAGTTTGTTTTATAGAACCCGTGTCATGGTTATCCGATGGCGAAAATCAAAGGTCCGCTAAAACAATGATATACTTTTTAATTTGATATGCATAGTAATAATAAAAAACAACAAAAATTTCTTGCGTTTAATTTTATTTAAATTGGAGCATTAATGCTCATTCAGTTAAGAAAGCTTACCAAAAGAAAACATAGACAATTAAGAAAAGATTACAACAGGAAAATTGATTTATCCTTATCAGTTGTTAGTGTCGGAGCCAGTGGATGATACTTTTATAGGCGAATTACCAATTATCGTATTTCCACCTAGCACACGTGCCAGAAACATTGTTCTTTCACTGAACAAATTGACTTTTGCATAGTTATTTGAACGTCCAGCACTTACGGCAAAATAAACTTCACATCGGCATTTACTTCCTAAAATGTCAAACACAAAAGTGCGTTCAGAAAATATATACGACATCAAATCAATTAAGCTTTATGTATTATTTTCATTGGAATTTGTCAACCTTCTTGTCAATTTTAAAGACCAACAGTTTTTTTATTGTAGTACGTGCAATGCAATGAACGTATGAAAATACTGAGCTCCATTTTTTGCTTTAGCAATAAAGGCATGTTTATAATTAATTCACTGATTCGTGATATGTCTCAAAAACTGTTCATATGTGGGATGGGAGGAACAGTTGATGTCTCTCAATTAGTATTGAATTCTGAGGTACTCTGTCCTAGCTGTCCAAAAGCATTATTACGTTCAATACAAACAGTTAATACAATGAGTGAGCTTTTGTGTTTTTTAGATAGCTAAAGTGTGATTGTGTTTTGACAGTCGGTACGGACAGCACAGTCTTTGCGATAATTTTTTTCCGCTTTTAAAGCTAAAATAACTTTTTGTGTCAAATATGGCAGCACATTTTCATTTCTTAACTGTGTGATTAGATATACGTCGACTTGAATTTTGAGATGACATAACCAAAATTATGTACTTTTTCCAACAAAAACAAAAGTCGGATCTTATTTTTAATTATTCCACCTAACCGTCATAGACTATTTGAGACTTCAAAATAATATGAACAACTCTTTTTCTCAACTCATTATGACAAGAAATTTTTCAATACATCCCATTTTTTTATCAATAAAGTACTTATTTTGTATCTGTTTGTGGATAAAGCAATACGTATACGA